>CAWVNZ010000725.1:0-127000 GCA_963930735.1 Dioctria linearis
GCAATCCCTGGCGTATTTAAAATTTGCGACAGTATAAAATTAATTTTTGAAAAATTTACTATATAAAAGGCAATACCTGGCGTAATTAAAATTTGCGACAGTAAAAAATTATTTTTTGAATAATTTACTGTAGAAAAGGCAATCGCTGGCGCAATTAAAACTTGCGATAGTAAAAAATTATTTTTTGAATAATTTACTATAGAAAAGGCAATCCCTGGCTTAATTAAAATTTGCGACAGTTGAAAATTATTTTTTGAATAATTTACTATAGAAAAGGCAATCCCTGGCGTAATTAAAATTTGCGACAGTAAAAAATTATTTTTTGCAAAATTTACTATAGAAAAGGCAATCCCTGGCGCACTTAAAATTTGCGACAGTATAAAATTAATTTTTGAAAAATTTAATATATAAAAGGCAATCCCTGGCGTAATTAAAATTTGCGACAGTTGAAAATTATTTTTTGAATAATTTACTATAGAAAAGGCAATCCCTGGCGCAATTAAAATTTGCGACAGTAAAAAATTATTTTTTGAATAATTTACTATAGAAAAGGCAATCCCTGGCGTAATTAAAATTTGCGACAGTATAAAATTATTTTTTGAATAATTTACTATAGAAAAGCCAATCCCTGGCGTATTTAAAATTTGCGACAGTATAAAATTATTTTTTGAAAAATTTACTATAGAAAAGGCAATCCCTGGCGCACTTAAAATTTGCGACAGTAAAAAATTATTTTTTGAATAATTTACTATAGAAAAGGCAATCCCTGGCGCAATTACAATTTGCGACAGTTGAAAATTATTTTTTGAATAATTTATTATAGAAAAGGCAATCCCTGGCGCAATTAAAATTTGCGACAGTAAAAAATTATTTTTTGCAAAATTTACTATAGAAAAGGCAATCCCTGGCGCACTTAAAATTTGCGACAGTAAAAAATTATTTTTTGAATAATTTACTATAGAAAAGGCAATCCCTGGCGTAATTAAAATTTGCGACAGTTGAAAATTATTTTTTGAATAATTTACAATAGAAAAGGCAATCCCAGGCGTATTTAAAATTTGCGACAGTAGAAAATTATTTTTTGAATAATTTACTGTAGAAAAGGCAATCCCTGGCGCAATTAAAACTTGCGATAGTAAAAAATTATTTTTTGAATAATTTACTATAGAAAAGGCAATCCCTGGCGTAATTAAAATTTGCGACAGTAAAAAATTATTTTTTGCATAATTTACTATAGAAAAGGCAATCCCTGGCGCACTTAAAATTTGCGACGGTATAAAATTAACTTTTTAAAAATTTACTATATAAAAGGCAATCCCTGGCGTAATTAAAATTTGCGACAGTTGAAAATTATTTTTTGAATAATTTACTATAGAAAAGGCAATCCCTGGCGCAATTAAAATTTGCGACAGTAAAAAATTATTTTTTGAATAATTTTCTATAGAAAAGGCAATCCCTGGCGCAATTAAAATTTGCGACAGTTGAAAATTATATTTTGCAAAATTTACTATAGAAAAGGCAATCCCTGGCGCAGTTAAAATTTGCGACAGTAGAAAATTATTTTCTGAGAAATTTACTATAGAAAAGGCAATCCCTGGCGGATTTGAAATTTGCGACAGTTGAAAATTATTTTTTGAATAATTTACTATAGAAAAGGCAATCCCTGGCGTAATTAAAATTTGCGACAGTTGAAAATTATTTTTTGAATAATTTACTATATAAAAGGCAATCCCTGGCGTAATTAAAATTTGCGACAGTAAAAAATTATTTTTTGAATAATTTACTATAGAAAAGGCAATCCCTGGCGCAATTAAAATTTGCGACAGTAAAAAATTATTTTTTGAATAATTTACTATAGAAAAGGCAATCCCTGGCGCAATTAAAATTTGCGACAGTTGAAAATTATATTTTGCAAAATTTACTATAGAAAAGGCAATCCCTGGCGCAGTTAAAATTTGCGACAGTAGAAAATTATTTTCTGAGAAATTTACTATAGAAAAGGCAATCCCTGGCGGATTTGAAATTTGCGACAGTAAAAAATTATTTTTTGAATAATTTACTATAGAAAAGGCAATCCCTGGCGTAATTAAAATTTGCCACAGTAGAAAATTATTTTTTGAATAATTTACTATAGAAAAGGCAATCCCTGGCGCAATTAAAATTTGCGAGAGTAGAAAATTATTTTTTGAATAATTTACTATAGAAAAGGCAATCCCTGGCGTAATTAAAATTTGCGACAGTTGAAAATTATTTTTTGAATAATTTACTATAGAAAAGGCAATCCCTGGCGCACTTAAAATTTGCGACAGTAGAAAATTATTTTTTGAATAATTTACTATAAAAAAGGCAATCCCTGGCGTAATTAAAATTTGCGACAGTTGAAAATTATTTTTTGAATAATTTACTATAGAAAAGGCAATCCCTGGCGTAATTAAAATTTGCGACAGTTGAAAATTATTTTTTGAATAATTTACTATAGAAAAGGCAATCCCTGGCGGATTTGAAATTTGCGACAGTAAAAAATTATTTTTTGAATAATTTACTATAGAAAAGGCAATCCCTGGCGTAATTAAAATTTGCCACAGTAGAAAATTATTTTTTGAATAATTTACTGTACAAAAGGCAATCCCTGGCGTAATTAAAGTTTGCGACAGTAGAAAATTATTTTTTGAATAATTTACTATAGAAAAGGCAATCCCTGGCGTATTTAAAATTTGCGACAGTATAAAATTAATTTTTGAAAAATTTACTATATAAAAGGCAATACCTGGCGTAATTAAAATTTGCGACAGTAAAAAATTATTTTTTGAATAATTTACTGTAGAAAAGGCAATCCCTGGCGCAATTAAAACTTGCGATAGTAAAAAATTATTTTTTGAATAATTTACTATAGAAAAGGCAATCCCTGGCTTAATTAAAATTTGCGACAGTTGAAAATTATTTTTTGAATAATTTACTATAGAAAAGGCAATCCCTGGCGTAATTAAAATTTGCGACAGTAAAAAATTATTTTTTGCAAAATTTACTATAGAAAAGGCAATCCCTGGCGCACTTAAAATTTGCGACAGTATAAAATTAATTTTTGAAAAATTTAGTATATAAAAGGCAATCCCTGGCGTAATTAAAATTTGCGACAGTTGAAAATTATTTTTTGAATAATTTACTATAGAAAAGGCAATCCCTGGCGCAATTAAAATTTGCGACAGTAAAAAATTATTTTTTGAATAATTTACTATAGAAAAGGCAATCCCTGGCGTAATTAAAATTTGCGACAGTAAAAAATTATTTTTTGCAAAATTTACTATAGAAAAGGCAATCCCTGGCGCACTTAAAATTTGCGACAGTATAAAATTAATTTTTGAAAAATTTAATATATAAAAGGCAATCCCTGGCGTCATTAAAATTTGCGACAGTTGAAAATTATTTTTTGAATAATTTACTATAGAAAAGGCAATCCCTGGCGCAATTAAAATTTGCGACAGTAAAAAATTATTTTTTGAATAATTTACTATAGAAAAGGCAATCCCTGGCGTAATTAAAATTTGCGACAGTATAAAATTATTTTTTGAATAATTTACTATAGAAAAGGCAATCCCTGGCGTATTTAAAATTTGCGACAGTATAAAATTATTTTTTGAAAAATTTACTATAGAAAAGGCAATCCCTGGCGCACTTAAAATTTGCGACAGTAAAAAATTATTTTTTGAATAATTTACTATAGAAAAGGCAATCCCTGGCGCAATTACAATTTGCGACAGTTGAAAATTATTTTTTGAATAATTTATTATAGAAAAGGCAATCCCTGGCGCAATTAAAATTTGCGACAGTAAAAAATTATTTTTTGCAAAATTTACTATAGAAAAGGCAATCCCTGGCGCACTTAAAATTTGCGACAGTAAAAAATTATTTTTTGAATAATTTACTATAGAAAAGGCAATCCCTGGCGTAATTAAAATTTGCGACAGTTGAAAATTATTTTTTGAATAATTTACAATAGAAAAGGCAATCCCAGGCGTATTTAAAATTTGCGACAGTAGAAAATTATTTTTTGAATAATTTACTGTAGAAAAGGCAATCCCTGGCGCAATTAAAACTTGCGATAGTAAAAAATTATTTTTTGAATAATTTACTATAGAAAAGGCAATCCCTGGCGTAATTAAAATTTGCGACAGTAAAAAATTATTTTTTGCATAATTTACTATAGAAAAGGCAATCCCTGGCGCACTTAAAATTTGCGACAGTATAAAATTAACTTTTTAAAAATTTACTATATAAAAGGCAATCCCTGGCGTAATTAAAATTTGCGACAGTTGAAAATTATTTTTTGAATAATTTACTATAGAAAAAGCAATCCCTGGCGCACTTAAAATTTGCGACAGTATAAAATTAATTTTTTAAAAATTTACTATATAAAAGGCAATCCCTGGCGTAATTAAAATTTGCGACAGTTGAAAATTATTTTTTGAATAATTTACTATAGAAAAGGCAATCCCTGGCGCAATTAAAATTTGCGACAATATAAAATTATTTTTTGAATAATTTACTATAGAAAAGGCAATCCCTGGCGTATTTAAAATTTGCGACGATATAGAAAAGGCAATCCTTGGCGTAATTAAAACTTGCGACAGTAAAAAATTATTTTTTGAATAATTTACTATAGAAAAGGCAATCCCTGGCGTAATTAAAATTTGCGACAGTAGAAAATTATTTTTTGAATAATTTACTATGGAAAAGGCAATCCCTGCGTATTTAAAATTTGCGACAGTATAAAATTAGTTTTTGAAAAATTTACTATATAAAAGGCAATCCCTTGGCGTAATTAAAATTTGCGACAGTAGAAAATTATTTTTTGAATAATTTACTGTAGAAAAGGCAATCCCTGGCGCAATTAAAACTTGCGATAGTAAAAAATTATTTTTTGAATAATTTACTATAGAAAAGGCAATCCCTGGCTTAATTAAAATTTGCGACAGTTGAAAATTATTTTTTGAATAATTTACTATAGAAAAGGCAATCCCTGGCGCAATTAAAATTTGCGACAGTAAAAAATTATTTTTTGAATAATTTACTATAGAAAAGGCAATCGCTGGCGTAATTAAAATTTGCGACAGTATAAAATTATTTTTTGAATAATTTACTATATAAAAGGCAATCCCTGGCGTAATTAAAATTTGCGACAGTAGAAAATTATTTTTTGAATAATTTACTGTAGAAAAGGCAATCCCTGGCGCAATTGAAGAAATTATTTTTTGAATAATTTACTATAGAAAAGGCAATCCCTGGCGTATTTAAAATTTGCGACAGTATAAAATTAATTTTTGAAAAATTTACTATATAAAAGGCAATCCCTGGCGTAATTAAAATTTGCGACAGTAGAAAATTATTTTTTGAATAATTTACTGTAGAAATGGCAATCCCTGGCGCAATTAAAACTTGCGATAGTAAAAAATTATTTTTTGAATAATTTACTATAGAAAAGGCAATCCCTGGCGTAATTAAAATTGGCTACAGTAAAAAATTATTTTTTGCAAAATTTACTATAGAAAAGGCAATCCCTGGCGCACTTAAAATTTGCGACAGTATAAAATTAATTTTTGAAAAATTTACTATATAAAAGGCAATCCCTGGCGTAATTAAAATTTGCGACAGTTGAAAATTATTTTTTGAATAATTTACTATAGAAAAGGCAATCCCTGGCGCAATTAAAATTTGCGACAAAAAAAAATTATTTTTTGAATAATTTACTATAGAAAATGCAATCCCTGGCGTAATTAAAATTTGCGACAGTACAAAATTATTTTTTGAATAATTTACTATAGAAAAGGCAATCCCTGGCGTATTTAAAATTTGCGACAGTATAAAATTATTTTTTGAAAAATTTACTATAGAAAACGCAATCCCTGGCGCACTTAAAATTTGCGACAGTAAAAAATTATTTTTTGAATAATTTACTATAGAAAAGGCAATCCCTGGCCCAATTACAATTTGCGACAGTTGAAAATTATTTTTTGAATAATTTACTATAGAAAAGGCAATCCCTGGCGCAATAAAAATTTGCGACAGTAAAAAATTATTTTTTGCAAAATTTACTATAGAAAAGGCAATCCCTGGCGCACTTAAAATTTGCGACAGTAAAAAAATATTTTTTGAATAATTTACTATAGAAAAGGCAATCCCTGGCGTAATTAAAATTTGCGACAGTAGAAAATTATTTTTTGAATAATTTACTATAGAAAAGGCAATCCCTGGCGTAATTAAAATTTGCGACAGTATAAAATTATTTTTTGAATAATTTACTATATAAAAGGCAATCCCTGGCGCAATTAAAATTTGCGACAGTAGAAAATTATTTTTTGAATAATTTACTATAGAAAAGGCAATCCCTGGCGCAATTAAAATTTGCGACAGTAAAAAATTATTTTTTGAAAAATTTACTATATAAAATGCAATCCCTGGCGTAATTAAAACTTGCGATAGTAAAAAATTATTTTTTGAAAAATTTACTATAGAAAAGGCAATACCTGGCGCAATTAAAATTTGCGACAGTAGAAAGTTATTTTTTGAATAATTTAATATAGAAAAGGCAATCCCTGGCGCAATTAAAATTTGCGACAGTATAAAATTATTTTTTGAATAATTTACTATAGAAAAGGCAATCCCTGGCGTAATTAAAATTTGCGACAGTAGAAAATTATTTTTTGAATAATTTACTATAGAAAAGGCAATCCCTGGCGTATTTAAAATTTGCGACAGTATAAAATTATTTTTTGAATAATTTACTATAGAAAAGGCAATCCCTGGCGTAATTAAAATTTGCGACAGTAGAAAATTATTTTTTGAATAATTTACTATAGAAAAGGCAATCCCTGGCGTATTTAAAATTTGCGACAGTATAAAATTAATTTTTGAAAAATTTACTATATAAAAGGCAATCCCTGGCGTAATTAAATTTGGCGACAGTAGAAAATTATTTTTTGAATAATTTACTGTAGAAAAGGCAATCCCTGGCGCAATTAAAACTTGCGATAGTAGAAAATTATTTTTTGAATAATTTACTATAGAAAAGGCAATCCCTGGCGTAATTAAAATTTGCGACAGTAAAAAATTATTTTTTGAATAATTTACTATAGAAAAGGCAATCCCTGGCGCAATTAAAATTTCAGACAGTAAAAAATTATTTTTTGAATAATTTACTATAGAAAAGGCAATCCCTGGCGTAATTAAAATTTGCGACAGTATAAAATTATTTTTTGAATAATTTACTATATAAAAGGCAATCCCTGGCGTAATTATAATTTGCGACAGTAGAAAATTATTTTTTGAATAATTTTGTAGAAAAGGCAATCCCTGGCGCAATTAAAATTTGCGACAGTAGAAAATTATTTTTTGAAAATTTACTATAGAAAAGGCAATCCCTGGCGTAATTAAAATTTGCGACATTAGAAAATTATTTTTTGAATAATTTACTGTAGAAAAGGCAATCCCTGGCGCAATTAAAATTTGCGACAGTAAAAAATTATTTTTTGAATAATTTACTATAGAAAAGGCAATCCCTGGCGCAATTAAAATTTGTGACAGTAGAAAATTATTTTTTGAATAATTTACTATAGAAAAGGCAATCCCTGGCGTATTTAAAATTTCCGACAGTATAAAATTAATTTTTGAAAAATTTACTATATAAAAGGCAATCCCTGGCGTAATTAAAATTTGCGACAGTAGAGAATTATTTTTTGAATAATTTACTATAGAAAAGGCAATCCCTGGCGTATTTAAAATTTGCGACAGTAGAAAATTATTTTTTGAATAATTTACTATAGAAAAGGCAATCCCTGGCGTAATTAAAATTTGCGACAGTAAAAAATTATTTTTTGAATAATTTACTATAGAAAAGGCAATCCCTGGCGTAATTAAAATTTGCGACAGTAAAAAATTATTTTTTGAATAATTTACTATAGAAAAGGCAATCCCTGGCGCACTTAAAATTTGCGACAGTAGAAAATTATTTTTTGCAAAATTTACTATAGAAAAGCAATCCCTGGCGTAATTAAAATTTGCGACATTAGAAAATTATTTTTTGAATAATTTACTGTAGAAAAGGCAATCCCTGGCGCAATTAAAATTTGCGACAGTAAAAAATTATTTTTTGAATAATTTACTATAGAAAAGGCAATCCCTGGCGCAATTAAAATTTGTGACAGTAGAAAATTATTTTTTGAATAATTTACTATAGAAAAGGCAATCCCTGGCGTAATTAAAACTTGCGATAGTAAAAAATTATTTTTTGAATAATTTACTATAGAAAAGGCAATCCCTGGCGCAATTAAAATTTGCGACAGTAAAAAATTATATTTTGCAAAATTTACTATAGAAAAGGCAATCCCTGCCGCAGTTAAAATTTGCGACAGTAGAAAATTATTTTGTGAGAAATTTACTATAGAAAAGGCAATCCCTGGCGGATTTGAAATTTGCGGCAGTAAAAAATTATTTTTTGAATAATTTACTATAGAAAAGGCAATCCCTGGCGTAATTAAAATTTGCCACAGTAGAAAATTATTTTTTGAATAATTTACTATAGAAAAGGCAATCCCTGGCGCAATTAAAATTTGCGACAGTAGAAAATTATTTTTTGAATAATTTACTATAGAAAAGGCAATCCCTGGCGTAATTAAAATTTGCGACAGTTGAAAATTATTTTTTGAATAATTTACTATAGAAAAGGCAATCCCTGGCGCACTTAAAATTTGCGACAGTAGAAAATTATTTTTTGAATAATTTACTATAGAATAGGCAATCCCTGGCGTAATTAAAATTTGCGACAGTTGAAAATTATTTTTTGAATAATTTACTATAGAAAAGGCAATCCCTGGCGTAATTAAAATTTGCGACAGTAGAAAATTATTTTTTGAATAATTTACTGTAGAAAAGGCAATCCCTGGCGCAATTAAAACTTGCGATAGTAAAAAATTATTTTTTGAATAATTTACTATAGAAAAGGCAATCCCTGGCTTAATTAAAATTTGCGACAGTTGAAAATTATTTTTTGCAAAATTTACTATAGAAAAGGCAATCCCTGGCGCACTTAAAATTTGCGACAGTATAAAATTAATTTTTGAAAAATTTACTATAGAAAAGGCAATCCCTGGCGTAATTAAAATTTGCGACAGTAGAAAATTATTTTTTGAATAATTTACTATAGAAAAGGCAATCCCTGGCGTAATTAAAATTTGCGACAGTAAAAAATTATTTTTTGCAAAATTTACTATAGAAAAGGCAATCCCTGGCGCACTTAAAATTTGCGACAGTATAAAATTAATTTTTGAAAAATTTACTATATAAAAGGCAATCCCTGGCGTAATTAAAATTTGCGACAGTTGAAAATTATTTTTTGAATAATTTACTATAGAAAAGGCAATCCCTGGCGTATTTAAAATTTGCGACAGTAGAAAATTATTTTTTGAATAATTTACTATAGAAAAGGCAATCCCTGGCGCAATAAAAATTTGCGACAGTAAAAAATTATTTTTTGCAAAATTTACTATAGAAAAGGCAATCCCTGGCGCACTTAAAATTTGCGACAGTAAAAAATTATTTTTTGAATAATTTACTATAGAAAAGGCAATCCCTGGCGTAATTAAAATTTGCGACAGTAGAAAATTATTTTTTGAATAATTTACTATAGAAAAGGCAATCCCTGGCGTAATTAAAATTTGCGACAGTATAAAATAATTTTTTGAATAATTTACTATATAAAAGGCAATCCCTGGCGCAATTAAAATTTGCGACAGTAGAAAATTATTTTTTGAATAATTTACTATAGAAAAGGCAATCCCTGGCGTATTTAAAATTTGCGACAGTAAAAAATTATTTTTTGAAAAATTTACTATAGAAAAGGCAATCCCTGGCGTAATTAAAACTTGCGATAGTAAAAAATTATTTTTTGAAAAATTTACTATAGAAAAGGCAATACCTGGCGCAATTAAAATTTGCGACAGTAGAAAGTTATTTTTTGAATAATTTAATATAGAAAAGGCAATCCCTGGCGCAATTAAAATTTGCGACAGCATAAAATTATTTTTTGAATAATTTACTATAGAAAAGGCAATCCCTGGCGTAATTAAAATTTGCGACAGTAGAAAATTATTTTTTGAATAATTTACTATAGAAAAGGCAATCCCTGGCGTATTTAAAATTTGCGACAGTATAAAATTAATTTTTGAAAAATTTACTATATAAAAGGCAATCCCTGGCGTAATTAAATTTGGCGACAGTAGAAAATTATTTTTTGAATAATTTACTGTAGAAAAGGCAATCCCTGGCGCAATTAAAACTTGCGATAGTAGAAAATTATTTTTTGAATAATTTACTATAGAAAAGGCAATCCCTGGCGTAATTAAAATTTGCGACAGTAAAAAATTATTTTTTGAATAATTTACTATAGAAAAGGCAATCCCTGGCGCAATTAAAATTTCAGACAGTAAAAAATTATTTTTTGAATAATTTACTATAGAAAAGGCAATCCCTGGCGTAATTAAAATTTGCGACAGTATAAAATTATTTTTTGAATAATTTACTATATAAAAGGCAATCCCTGGCGTAATTATAATTTGCGACAGTAGAAAATTATTTTTTAAATAATTTTGTAGAAAAGGCAATCCCTGGCGCAATTAAAATTTGCGACAGTAGAAAATTATTTTTTGCAAAATTTACTATAGAAAAGGCAATCCCTGGCGTAATTAAAATTTGCGACATTAGAAAATTATTTTTTGAATAATTTACTGTAGAAAAGGCAATCCCTGGCGCAATTAAAATTTGCGACAGTAAAAAATTATTTTTTGAATAATTTACTATAGAAAAGGCAATCCCTGGCGCAATTAAAATTTGTGACAGTAGAAAATTATTTTTTGAATAATTTACTATAGAAAAGGCAATCCCTGGCGTATTTAAAATTTCCGACAGTATAAAATTAATTTTTGAAAAATTTACTATATAAAAGGCAATCCCTGGCGTAATTAAAATTTGCGACAGTAGAGAATTATTTTTTGAATAATTTACTATAGAAAAGGCAATCCCTGGCGTATTTAAAATTTGCGACAGTAGAAAATTATTTTTTGAATAATTTACTATAGAAAAGGCAATCCCTGGCGTAATTAAAATTTGCGACAGTAAAAAATTATTTTTTGAATAATTTACTATAGAAAAGGCAATCCCTGGCGTAATTAAAATTTGCGACAGTAAAAAATTATTTTTTGAATAATTTACTATAGAAAAGGCAATCCCTGGCGCACTTAAAATTTGCGACAGTAGAAAATTATTTTTTGCAAAATTTACTATAGAAAAGCAATCCCTGGCGTAATTAAAATTTGCGACATTAGAAAATTATTTTTTGAATAATTTACTGTAGAAAAGGCAATCCCTGGCGCAATTAAAATTTGCGACAGTAAAAAATTATTTTTTGAATAATTTACTATAGAAAAGGCAATCCCTGGCGCAATTAAAATTTGTGACAGTAGAAAATTATTTTTTGAATAATTTACTATAGAAAAGGCAATCCCTGGCGTAATTAAAACTTGCGATAGTAAAAAATTATTTTTTGAATAATTTACTATAGAAAAGGCAATCCCTGGCGCAATTAAAATTTGCGACAGTAAAAAATTATATTTTGCAAAATTTACTATAGAAAAGGCAATCCCTGCCGCAGTTAAAATTTGCGACAGTAGAAAATTATTTTGTGAGAAATTTACTATAGAAAAGGCAATCCCTGGCGGATTTGAAATTTGCGGCAGTAAAAAATTATTTTTTGAATAATTTACTATAGAAAAGGCAATCCCTGGCGTAATTAAAATTTGCCACAGTAGAAAATTATTTTTTGAATAATTTACTATAGAAAAGGCAATCCCTGGCGCAATTAAAATTTGCGACAGTAGAAAATTATTTTTTGAATAATTTACTATAGAAAAGGCAATCCCTGGCGTAATTAAAATTTGCGACAGTTGAAAATTATTTTTTGAATAATTTACTATAGAAAAGGCAATCCCTGGCGCACTTAAAATTTGCGACAGTAGAAAATTATTTTTTGAATAATTTACTATAGAATAGGCAATCCCTGGCGTAATTAAAATTTGCGACAGTTGAAAATTATTTTTTGAATAATTTACTATAGAAAAGGCAATCCCTGGCGTAATTAAAATTTGCGACAGTAGAAAATTATTTTTTGAATAATTTACTGTAGAAAAGGCAATCCCTGGCGCAATTAAAACTTGCGATAGTAAAAAATTATTTTTTGAATAATTTACTATAGAAAAGGCAATCCCTGGCTTAATTAAAATTTGCGACAGTTGAAAATTATTTTTTGCAAAATTTACTATAGAAAAGGCAATCCCTGGCGCACTTAAAATTTGCGACAGTATAAAATTAATTTTTGAAAAATTTACTATAGAAAAGGCAATCCCTGGCGTAATTAAAATTTGCGACAGTAGAAAATTATTTTTTGAATAATTTACTATAGAAAAGGCAATCCCTGGCGTAATTAAAATTTGCGACAGTAAAAAATTATTTTTTGCAAAATTTACTATAGAAAAGGCAATCCCTGGCGCACTTAAAATTTGCGACAGTATAAAATTAATTTTTGAAAAATTTACTATATAAAAGGCAATCCCTGGCGTAATTAAAATTTGCGACAGTTGAAAATTATTTTTTGAATAATTTACTATAGAAAAGGCAATCCCTGGCGTATTTAAAATTTGCGACAGTAGAAAATTATTTTTTGAATAATTTACTATAGAAAAGGCAATCCCTGGCGCAATAAAAATTTGCGACAGTAAAAAATTATTTTTTGCAAAATTTACTATAGAAAAGATAATCCCTGGCGCACTTAAAATTTGCGACAGTAAAAAATTATTTTTTGAATAATTTACTATAGAAAAGGCAATCCCTGGCGTAATTAAAATTTGCGACAGTAGAAAATTATTTTTTGAATAATTTACTATAGAAAAGGCAATCCCTGGCGTAATTAAAATTTGCGACAGTATAAAATAATTTTTTGAATAATTTACTATATAAAAGGCAATCCCTGGCGCAATTAAAATTTGCGACAGTAGAAAATTATTTTTTGAATAATTTACTATAGAAAAGGCAATCCCTGGCGTATTTAAAATTTGCGACAGTAAAAAATTATTTTTTGAAAAATTTACTATAGAAAAGGCAATCCCTGGCGTAATTAAAACTTGCGATAGTAAAAAATTATTTTTTGAAAAATTTACTATAGAAAAGGCAATACCTGGCGCAATTAAAATTTGCGACAGTAGAAAGTTATTTTTTGAATAATTTAATATAGAAAAGGCAATCCCTGGCGCAATTAAAATTTGCGACAGCATAAAATTATTTTTTGAATAATTTACTATAGAAAAGGCAATCCCTGGCGTAATTAAAATTTGCGACAGTAGAAAATTATTTTTTGAATAATTTACTATAGAAAAGGCAATCCCTGGCGTATTTAAAATTTGCGACAGTATAAAATTAATTTTTGAAAAATTTACTATATAAAAGGCAATCCCTGGCGTAATTAAATTTGGCGACAGTAGAAAATTATTTTTTGAATAATTTACTGTAGAAAAGGCAATCCCTGGCGCAATTAAAACTTGCGATAGTAGAAAATTATTTTTTGAATAATTTACTATAGAAAAGGCAATCCCTGGCGTAATTAAAATTTGCGACAGTAAAAAATTATTTTTTGAATAATTTACTATAGAAAAGGCAATCCCTGGCGCAATTAAAATTTCAGACAGTAAAAAATTATTTTTTGAATAATTTACTATAGAAAAGGCAATCCCTGGCGTAATTAAAATTTGCGACAGTATAAAATTATTTTTTGAATAATTTACTATATAAAAGGCAATCCCTGGCGTAATTATAATTTGCGACAGTAGAAAATTATTTTTTGAATAATTTTGTAGAAAAGGCAATCCCTGGCGCAATTAAAATTTGCGACAGTAGAAAATTATTTTTTGAAAATTTACTATAGAAAAGGCAATCCCTGGCGTAATTAAAATTTGCGACATTAGAAAATTATTTTTTGAATAATTTACTGTAGAAAAGGCAATCCCTGGCGCAATTAAAATTTGCGACAGTAAAAAATTATTTTTTGAATAATTTACTATAGAAAAGGCAATCCCTGGCGCAATTAAAATTTGTGACAGTAGAAAATTATTTTTTGAATAATTTACTATAGAAAAGGCAATCCCTGGCGTATTTAAAATTTCCGACAGTATAAAATTAATTTTTGAAAAATTTACTATATAAAAGGCAATCCCTGGCGTAATTAAAATTTGCGACAGTAGAGAATTATTTTTTGAATAATTTACTATAGAAAAGGCAATCCCTGGCGTATTTAAAATTTGCGACAGTAGAAAATTATTTTTTGAATAATTTACTATAGAAAAGGCAATCCCTGGCGTAATTAAAATTTGCGACAGTAAAAAATTATTTTTTGAATAATTTACTATAGAAAAGGCAATCCCTGGCGTAATTAAAATTTGCGACAGTAAAAAATTATTTTTTGAATAATTTACTATAGAAAAGGCAATCCCTGGCGCACTTAAAATTTGCGACAGTAGAAAATTATTTTTTGCAAAATTTACTATAGAAAAGGCAATCCCTGGCGTAATTAAAATTTGCGACATTAGAAAATTATTTTTTGAATAATTTCCTGTAGAAAAGGCAATCCCTGGCGCAATTAAAATTTGCGACAGTAAAAAATTATTTTTTGAATAATTTACTATAGAAAAGGCAATCCCTGGCGCAATTAAAATTTGTGACAGTAGAAAATTATTTTTTGAATAATTTACTATAGAAAAGGCAATCCCTGGCGTAATTAAAACTTGCGATAGTAAAAAATTATTTTTTGAATAATTTACTATAGAAAAGGCAATCCCTGGCGCAATTAAAATTTGCGACAGTAAAAAATTATATTTTGCAAAATTTACTATAGAAAAGGCAATCGCTGGCGCAGTTAAAATTTGCAACAGTAGAAAATTATTTTGTGAGAAATTTACTATAGAAAAGGCAATCCCTGGCGGATTTGAAATTTGCGACAGTAAAAAATTATTTTTTGAATAATTTACTATAGAAAAGGCAATCCCTGGCGTAATTAAAATTTGCCACAGTAGAAAATTATTTTTTGAATAATTTACTATAGAAAAGGCAATCCCTGGCGCAATTAAAATTTGCGACAGTAGAAAATTATTTTTTGAATAATTTACTATAGAAAAGGCAATCCCTGGCGTAATTAAAATTTGCGACAGTTGAAAATTATTTTTTGAATAATTTACTATAGAAAAGGCAATCCCTGGCGCACTTAAAATTTGCGACAGTAGAAAATTATTTTTTGAATAATTTACTATAGAAAAGGCAATCCCTGGCGTAATTAAAATTTGCGACAGTTGAAAATTATTTTTTGAATAATTTACTATAGAAAAGGCAATCCCTGGCGTAATTAAAATTTGCGACAGTTGAAAATTATTTTTTGAATAATTTACTATATAAAAGGCAATCCCTGGCGTAATTAAAATTTGCGACAGTAGAAAATTATTTTTTGAATAATTTACTATAGAAAAGGCAATCCCTGGCGCAATTAAAATTTGCGACAGTAAAAAATTATTTTTTGAATAATTTACTATAGAAAAGGCAATCCCTGGCGCAATTAAAATTTGCGACAGTAAAAAATTATTTTTTGAATAATTTACTATATAAAAGGCAATCCCTGGCGTAATTAAAATTTGCGACAGTACAAAATTATTTTTTGAATAATTTACTGTAGAAAAGGCAATCCCTGGCGCAATAAAAATTTGCGACAGTAAAAAATTATTTTTTGAATAATTTACTATAGAAAAGGCAATCCTTGGCGCAATTAAAATTTGCGACAGTAAAAAATTATTTTTTGAATAATTTACTATAGAAAAGGCAATCCCTGGCGTAATTAAAATTTGCGACAGTAGAAAATTATTTTTTGAATAATTTACTATAGAAAAGGCAATCCCTGGGATATTTAAAATGTGCGACAGTAGAAAATTATTTTTTGAATAATTTACTATAGAAAAGGCAATCCCTGGCGCACTTAAAATTTGCGACAGTAGAAAATTATTTTTTGAATAATTTACTATAGAAAAGGCAATCCCTGCCGCAATTAAATTTTGCGACAGTAGAAAATTATTTTTTGAATAATTTACTATAGAAATGCAATACCTGGCGTAACTAAAATTTGCGACAGTAGAAAAGGCAATCCCTGGGATATTTAAAATGTGCGACAGTAGAAAATTATTTTTTGAATAATTTACTGTAGAAAAGGCAATCCCTGGCGCAATTAAAACTTGCGATAGTAAAAAATTATTTTTTGAATAATTTACTATAGAAAAGGCAATCCCTGGCTTAATTAAAATTTGCGACAGTTGAAAATTATTTTTTGAATAATTTACTATAGAAACGGCAATCCCTGGCGTAATTAAAATTTGCGACAGTAAAAAATTATTTTTTGAATAATTTACTATAGAAAAGGCAATCGCTGGCGTAATTAAAATTTGCGACAGTATAAAATTATTTTTTGAATAATTTACTATATAAAAGGCAATCCCTGGCGTAATTAAAATTTGCGACAGTAGAAAATTATTTTTTGAATAATTTACTGTAGAAAAGGCAATCCCTGGCGCAATTGAAACTTGCGACAGTAAGAAATTATTTTTTGAATAATTTACTATAGAAAAGGCAATCCCTGGCGTATTTAAAATTTGCGACAGTATAAAATTAATTTTTGAAAAATTTACTATATAAAAGGCAATCCCTGGCGTAATTAAAATTTGCGACAGTAGAAAATTATTTTTTGAATAATTTACTGTAGAAAAGGCAATCCCTGGCGCAATTAAAACTTGCGATAGTAAAAAATTATTTTTTGAATAATTCACTATAGAAAAGGCAATCCCTGGCGTAATTAAAATTTGCGACAGTAAAAAATTATTTTTTGCAAAATTTACTATAGAAAAGGCAATCCCTGGCGCACTTAAAATTTGCGACAGTATAAAATTAATTTTTGAAAAATTTACTATATAAAAGGCAATCCCTGGCGTAATTAAAATTTGCGACAGTTGAAAATTATTTTTTGAATAATTTACTATAGAAAAGGCAATCCCTGGCGCAATTAAAATTTGCGACAAAAAAAAATTATTTTTTGAATAATTTACTATAGAAAATGCAATCCCTGGCGTAATTAAAATTTGCGACAGTAAAAAATTATTTTTTGAATAATTTACTATAGAAAAGGCAATCCCTGGCGTAATTAAAATTTGCGACAGTAAAAAATAATTTTTTGCAAAATTTACTATAGAAAAGGAAATCCCTGGCGCACTTAAAATTTGCGACAGTATAAAATTAATTTTTGAAAAATTTACTATATAAAAGGCAATCCCTGGCGTAATTAAAATTTGCGAGAGTTGAAAATTATTTTTTGAATAATTTACTATAGAAAAGGCATTCCTGGCGCAATTAAAATTTGCGACAAAAAAAAATTATTTTTTGAATAATTTACTATAGAAAATGCAATCCCTGGCGTAATTAAAATTTGCGACAGTATAAAATTATTTTTTGAATAATTTACTATAGAAAAGGCAATCCCTGGCGTATTTAAAATTTGCGACAGTATAAAATTATTTTTTGAAAAATTTACTATAGAAAAGGCAATCCCTGGCGCACTTAAAATTTGCGACAGTAAAAAATTATTTTTTGAATAATTTACTATAGAAAAGGCAATCCCTGGCGCAATTACAATTTGCGACAGTTGAAAATTATTTTTTGAATAATTTACTATAGAAAAGGCAATCCCTGGCGCAATAAAAATTTGCGACAGTAAAACATTATTTTTTGCAAAATTTACTATAGAAAAGGCAATCCCTGGCGCACTTAAAATTTGCGACAGTAAAAAATTATTTTTTGAATAATTTACTATAAAAAAGGCAATCCCTGGCGTAATTAAAATTTGCGACAGTAGAAAATTATTTTTTGAATAATTTACTATAGAAAAGGCAATCCCTGGCGTAATTAAAATTTGCGACAGTATAAAATTATTTTTTGAATAATTTACTATAGAAAAGGCAATCCCTGGCGCAATTAAAATTTGCGACAGTAGAAAATTATTTTTTGAATAATTTACTATAGAAAAGGCAATCCCTGGCGCAATTAAAATTTGCGACAGTAAAAAATTATTTTTTGAAAAATTTACTATAGAAAAGGCAATCCCTGGCGTAATTAAAACTTGCGATAGTAAAAAATTATTTTTTGAAAAATTTACTATAGAAAAGGCAATCCCTGGCGCAATTAAAATTTGCGACAGTAGAAAGTTATTTTTTGAATAATTTAATATAAAAAAGGCAATCCCTGGCGCAATTAAAATTTGCGACAGTATAAAATTATTTTTTGAATAATTTACTATAGAAAAGGCAATCCCTGGCGTAATTAAAATTTGCGACAGTAGAAAATTATTTTTTGAATAATTTACTATAGAAAAGGCAATCCCTGGCGTATTTAAAATTTGCGACAGTATAAAATTAATTTTTGAAAAATTTACTATATAAAAGGCAATCCCTGGCGTAATTAAATTTGGCGACAGTAGAAAATTATTTTTTTAATAATTTACTGTAGAAAAGGCAATCCCTGGCGCAATTAAAACTTGCGATAGTAGAATATTATTTTTTGAATAATTTACTATAGAAAAGGCAATCCCTGGCGTAATTAAAATTTGCGACAGTAAAAAATTATTTTTTGAATAATTTACTATAGAAAAGGCAATCCCTGGCGCAATTAAAATTTCAGACAGTAAAAAATTATTTTTTGAATAATTTACTATAGAAAAGGCAATCCCTGGCGTAATTAAAATTTGCGATAGTATAAAATTATTTTTTGAATAATTTACTATATAAAAGGCAATCCCTGGCGTAATTATAATTTGCGACAGTAGAAAATTATTTTTTGAATAATTTTGTAGAAAAGGCAATCCCTGGCGCAATTAAAATTCGCGACAGTAGAAAATTATTTTTTGCAAAATTTACTATAGAAAAGGCAATCCCTGGCGTAATTAAAATTTGCGACATTAGAAAATTATTTTTTGAATAATTTACTGTAGAAAAGGCAATCCCTGGCGCAATTAAAATTTGCGACAGTAAAAAATTATTTTTTGAATAATTTACTATAGAAAAGGCAATCCCTGGCGCAATTAAAATTTGTGACAGTAGAAAATTATTTTTTGAATAATTTACTATAGAAAAGGCAATCCCTGGCGTATTTAAAATTTCCGACAGTATAAAATTAATTTTTGAAAAATTTACTATATAAAAGGCAATCCATGGCGTAATTAAAATTTGCGACAGTAGAGAATTATTTTTTGAATAATTTACTATAGAAAAGGCAATCCCTGGCGTATTTAAAATTTGCGACAGTAGAAAATTATTTTTTGAATAATTTACTATAGAAAAGGCAATCCCTGGCGTAATTAAAATTTGCGACAGTAAAAAATTATTTTTTGAATAATTTACTATAGAAAAGGCAATCCCTGGCGTAATTAAAATTTGCGACAGTAAAAAATTATTTTTTGAATAATTTACTATAGAAAAGGCAATCCCTGGCGCACTTAAAATTTGCGACAGTAGAAAATTATTTTTTGCAAAATTTACTATAGAAAAGGCAATCCCTGGCGTAATTAAAATTTGCGACATTAGAAAATTATTTTTTGAATAATTTACTGTAGAAAAGGCAATCCCTGGCGCAATTAAAATTTGCGACAGTAAAAAATTATTTTTTGAATAATTTACTATAGAAAAGGCAATCCCTGGCGCAATTAAAATTTGCGACAAAAAAAAATTATTTTTTGAATAATTTACTATAGAAAATGCAATCCCTGGCGTAATTAAAATTTGCGACAGTATAAAATTATTTTTTGAATAATTTACTATAGAAAAGGCAATCCCTGGCGTATTTAAAATTTGCGACAGTATAACATTATTTTTTGAAAAATTTACTATAGAAAAGGCAATCCCTGGCGCACTTAAAATTTGCGACAGTAAAAAATTATTTTTTGAATAATTTACTATAGAAAAGGCAATCCCTGGCGCAATTACAATTTGCGACAGTTGAAAATTATTTTTTGAATAATTTACTATAGAAAAGGCAATCCCTGGCGCAATAAAAATTTGCGACAGTAAAAAATTATTTTTTGCAAAATTTACTATAGAAAAGGCAATCCCTGGCGCACTTAAAATTTGCGACAGTAAAAAATTATTTTTTGAATAATTTACTATAGAAAAGGCAATCCCTGGCGTAATTAAAATTTGCGACAGTAGAAAATTATTTTTTGAATAATTTACTATAGAAAAGGCAATCCCTGGCGTAATTAAAATTTGCGACAGTATAAAATTATTTTTTGAATAATTTACTATAGAAAAGGCAATCCCTGGCGCAATTAAAATTTGCGACAGTAGAAAATTATTTTTTGAATAATTTACTATAGAAAAGGCAATCCCTGGCGCAATTAAAATTTGCGACAGTAAAAAATTATTTTTTGCAAAATTTACTATAGAAAAGGCAATCCCTGGCGTAATTAAAATTTGCGACATTAGAAAAATATTTTTTGAATAATTTACTGTAGAAAAGGCAATCCCTGGCGCAATTAAAATTTGCGACAGTAAAAAATTATTTTTTGAATAATTTACTATAAAAAAGGCAATCCCTGGCGCAATTAAAATTTGTGACAGTAGAAAATTATTTTTTGAATAATTTACTATAGAAAAGGCAATCCCTGGCGTATTTAAAATTTCCGACAGTATAAAATTAATTTTGAAAAATTTACTATATAAAAGGCAATCCCTGGCGTAATTAAAATTTGCGACAGTAGAGAATGATTTTTTGAATAATTTACTATAGAAAAGGCAATCCCTGGCGTATTTAAAATTTGCGACAGTAGAAAATTATTTTTTGAATAATTTACTATAGAAAAGGCAATCCCTGGCGTAATTAAAATTTGCGACAGTAAAAAATTATTTTCTGAATAATTTACTATAGAAAAGGCAATCCCTGGCGTAATTAAAATTTGCGACAGTAAAAAATTATTTTTTGAATAATTTACTATAGAAAAGGGCAATCCCTGGCGCACTTAAAATTTGCGACAGTAGAAAATTATTTTTTTGCAAAATTTACTATAGAAAAGGCAATCCCTGGCGTTATTAAAATTTGCGACATTAGAAAATTATTTTTTGAATAATTTACTGTAGAAAAGGCAATCCCTGGCGCAATTAAAATTTGCGACAGTAAAAAATTATTTTTTGAATAATTTACTATAGAAAAGGCAATCCCTGGCGCAATTAAAATTTGTGACAGTAGAAAATTATTTTTTGAATAATTTACTATAGAAAAGGCAATCCCTGGCGTAATTAAAACTTGCGATAGTAAAAAATTATTTTTTTGAATAATTTACTATAGAAAAGGCAATCCCTGGCGCAATTAAAATTTGCGACAGTAAAAAATTATATTTTGCAAAATTTACTATAGAAAAGGCAATCCCTGGCGCAGTTAAAATTTGCGACAGTAGAAAATTATTTTGTGAGAAATTTACTATAGAAAAGGCAATCCCTGGCGGATTTGAAATTTGCGACAGTAAAAAATTATTTTTTGAATAATTTACTATAGAAAAGGCAATCCCTGGCGTAATTAAAATTTGCCACAGTAGAAAATTATTTTTTGAATAATTTACTATAGAAAAGGCAATCCCTGGCGCAATTAAAATTTGCGACAGTAGAAAATTATTTTTTGAATAATTTACTATAGAAAAGGCAATCCCTGGCGTAATTAAAATTTGCGACAGTTGAAAAATTATTTTTTGAATAATTTACTATAGAAAAGGCAATCCCTGGCGCACTTAAAATTTGCGACAGTAGAAAATTATTTTTTGAATAATTTACTATAGAAAAGGCAATCCCTGGCGTAATTAAAATTTGGGAAAGTTGAAAATTATTTTTTGAATAATTTACTATAGAAAAGGCAATCCCTGGCGTAATTAAAATTTGCGACAGTTGAAAATTATTTTTTGAATAATTTACTATATAAAGGCAATCCCTGGCGTAATTAAAATTTGCGACAGTAGAAAATTATTTTTTGAATAATTTACTATAGAAAAGGCAATCCCTGGCGCAATTAAAATTTGCGACAGTAAAAAATTATTTTTTGAATAATTTACTATAGAAAAGGCAATCCCTGGCGCAATTAAAATTTGCGACAGTAAAAAATTATTTTTTGAATAATTTACTATATAAAAGGCAATCCCTGGCGTAATTAAAATTTGCGACAGTACAAAATTATTTTTTGAATAATTTACTGTAGAAAAGGCAATCCCTGGCGCAATAAAAATTTGCGACAGTAAAAAATTATTTTTTGAATAATTTACTATAGAAAAGGCAATCCTTGGCGCAATTAAAATTTGCGATAGTAAAAAATTATTTTTTGAATAATTTACTATAGAAAAGGCAATCCCTGGCGTAATTAAAATTTGCGACAGTAGAAAATTATTTTTTGAATAATTTACTATAGAAAAGGCAATCCCTGGGTTATTTAAAATGTGCGACAGTAGAAAAATTATTTTTTGAATAATTTACTATAGAAAAGGCAATCCCTGGCGCACTTAAAATTTGCGACAGTAGAAAATTATTTTTTGAATAATTTACTATAGAAAAGGCAATCCCTGGCGCAATTAAATTTTGCGACAGTAGAAAATTATTTTTTGAATAATTTACTATAGAAATGCAATACCTGGCGTAATTAAAATTTGCGACAGTAGAAAATTATTTTTTGAATAATTTACTATAGAAAAGGCAATCCCTGGCGTAATTAAAATTTGCGACAGTAGAAAATTATTTTTTGAATAATTTACTATAGAAAAGGCAATCCCTGGCGCACTTAAAATTTGCGACAGTAGAAAATTATTTTTTGAATAATTTACTATAGAAAAGTCAATCCCTGGCGCAATTAAAATTTGCGACAGTAGAAAATTATTTTTTGAATAATTTACTATAGAAAAGCAATCCCTGGCGTAATTAAAATTTGCGACAGTAGAAAATTATTTTTTGAATAATTTACTGTACAAAAGGCAATCCCTGGCGTAATTAAAGTTTGCGACAGTAGAAAATTATTTTTTGAATAATTTACTATAGAAAAGGCAATCCCTGGCGTATTTAAAATTTGCGACAGTATAAAATTAATTTTTGAAAAATTTACTATATAAAAGGCAATCCCTGGCGTAATTAAAATTTGCGACAGTAGAAAATTATTTTGTGAATAATTTACTATAGAAAAGGCAATCCCTGGCGCAATTAAAATTTGCGACAGTAAAAAATTATTTTTGAATAATTTACTATATAAAAGGCAATACCTGGCGTAATTAAAATTTGCGACAGTAGAAAATTATTTTTTGAATAATTTACTGTAGAAAGGCAATCCCTAGCGCAATTTAAAACTTGCGATAGTAAAAAATTATTTTTTGAATAATTTACTATAGAAAAGGCAATCCCTGGCTTAATTAAAATTTGCGACAGTTGAAAATTATTTTTTGAATAATTTACTATAGAAAAGGCAATCCCTGGCGTAATTAAAATTTGCGACAGTAAAAAATTATTTTTTGCAAAATTTACTATAGAAAAGGCAATCCCTGGCGCACTTAAAATTTGCGACAGTATAAAATTAATTTTTGAAAAATTTACTATATAAAAGGCAATCCCTGGCGTAATTAAAATTTGCGACAGTTGAAAATTATTTTTTGAATAATTTACCATAGAAAAGGCAATCCCTGGCGCAATTAAAATTTGCGACAGTAAAAAATTATTTTTTGAATAATTTACTATAGAAAAGGCAATCCCTGGCGTAATTAAAATTTGCGACAGTATAAAATTATTTTTTGAATAATTTACTATAGAAAAGGCAATCCCTGGCGTATTTAAAATTTGCGACAGTATAAAATTATTTTTTGAAAAATTTACTATAGAAAAGGCAATTCCTGGCGCACTTAAAATTTGCGACAGTAAAAAATTATTTTGTGAATAATTTACTATAGAAAAGGCAATCCCTGGCGTAATTAAAATTTGCGACAGTAAAAAATTATTTTTTGCATAATTTACTATAGAAAAGGCAATCCCTGGCGCACTTAAAATTTGCGACAGTATAAAATTAATTTTTTAAAAATTTACTATATAAAAGGCAATCCCTGGCGTAATTAAAATTTGCGACAGTTGAAAATTATTTTTTGAATAATTTACTATAGAAAAGGCAATCCCTGGCGCAATTAAAATTTGCGACAGTAAAAAATTATTTTTTGAATAATTTACTATAGAAAAGGCAATCCCTGGCGTAATTAAAATTTGCGACAGTATAAAATTATTTTTTGAATAATTTACTATATAAAAGGCAATCCCTGGCGTATTTAAAATTTGCGACAATATAAAATTATTTTTTGAATAATTTACTATAGAAAAGGCAATCCCTGGCGTAGTTAAAATTTGCGACAGTAGACAATTATTTTTTGAATAATTTACTATAGAAAAGGCAATCCCTGGCGCAATTAAAATTTGCGACAGTAAAAAATTATTTTTTGCAAAATTTACTATAGAAAAGGCAATCCCTGGCGCAATTAAAATTTGCGACAGTAAAAAATTATTTTTTGCAAAATTTACTATAGAAAAGGCAATCCCTGGCGCAATTAAAATTTGCGACAGTAGAAAGATATTTTTTGCAAAATTTACTATAGAATAGGCAATCCCTGGCGCAATTAAAATTTGCGACAGTAGAAAATTATTTTTTGAATAATTTACTATAGAAAAGGCAATCCCTGGCGTAATTAAAATTTGCGACAGTAGAAAATTATTTTTTGAATAATTTACTATAGAAAAGGCAATCCCTGGCGTATTTAAAATTTGCGACGATATAGAAAAGGCAATCCTTAGCGTAATTAAAACTTTCGACAGTAAAAAATTATTTTTTGAATAATTTACTATAGAAAAGGCAATCCCTGGCGTAATTAAAATTTGCGACAGTAGAAAATTATTTTTTGAATAATTTACTATGGAAAAGGCAATCCCTCGCGTATTTAAAATTTGCGACAGTATAAAATTAGTTTTTGAAAAATTTACTATATAAAAGGCAATCCTGGCGTAATTAAAATTTGCGACAGTAGAAAATTATTTTTTGAATAATTTACTGTAGAAAAGGCAATCCCTGGCGCAATTAAAACTTGCGATAGTAAAAAATTATTTTTTGAATAATTTACTATAGAAAAGGCAATCCTGGCTTAATTAAAATTTGCGACAGTTGAAAATTATTTTTTGAATAATTTACTATAGAAAAGGCAATCCCTGGCGCAATTAAAATTTGCGACAGTAAAAAATTATTTTTTGAATAATTTACTATAAAAAGGCAATCCCTGGCGTAATTAAAATTTGCGACAGTATAAAATTATTTTTTGAATAATTTACTATATAAAAGGCAATCCCTGGCGTAATTAAAATTTGCGACAGTAGAAAATTATTTTTTGAATAATTTACTGTAGAAAAGGCAATCCCCTGGCGCAATTGAAACTTGCGACAGTAAGAAATTATTTTTTGAATAATTTACTATAGAAAAGGCAATCCCTGGCGTATTTAAAATTTGCGACAGTATAAAATTAATTTTTGAAAATTTACTATATAAAAGGCAATCCCTGGCGTAATTAAAATTTGCGACAGTAGAAAATTATTTTTTGAATAATTTACTGTAGAAAAGGCAATCCCTGGGGCAATTAAAACTTGCGATAGTAAAAAATTATTTTTTGAATAATTTACTATAGAAAAGGCAATCCCTGGCGTAATTAAAATTTGCGACAGTAAAAAATTATTTTTTGCAAAATTTACTATAGAAAAGGCAATCCCTGGCGCACTTAAAATTTGCGACAGTATAAATTAATTTTTGAAAAATTTACTATATAAAAGGCTATCCCTGGCGTAATTAAAATTTGCGACAGTTGAAAATTATTTTTTGAATAATTTACTATAGAAAAGGCAATCCCTGGCGCAATTAAAATTTGTGACAAAAAAAAATTATTTTTTGAATAATTTACTATAGAAAATGCAATCCCTGGCGTAATTAAAATTTGGGACAGTATAAAATTATTTTTTGAATAATTTACTATAGAAATGGCAATCCCTGGCGTATTTAAAATTTGCGACAGTATAAAATTATTTTTTGAAAAATTTACTATAGAAAAGGCAATCCCTGGCGCACTTAAAATTTGCGACAGTAAAAAATTATTTTTTGAATAATTTACTATAGAAAAGGCAATCCCTGGCGCAATTACAATTTGCGACAGTTGAAAAATTATTTTTTGAATAATTTACTATAGAAAAGGCAATCCCTGGCGCAATTAAAATTTGCGACAGTAAAAAATTATTTTTTGCAAAATTTACTATAGAAAAGGCAATCCCTGGCGCACTTAAAATTTGCGACAGTAAAAAATTATTTTTTGAATAATTTACTATAGAAAAGGCAATCCCTGGCGTAATTAAAATTTGCGACAGTAGAAAATTATTTTTTGAATAATTTTCTATAGAAAAGGCAATCCCTGGCGTAATTAAAATTTGCGACAGTATAAAATTATTTTTTTGAATAATTTACTATAGAAATGGCAATCCCTGGCGCAATTAAAATTTGCGACAGTAGAAAATTATTTTTTGAATAATTTACTATAGAAAAGGCAATCCCTGGCGCAATTAAAATTTGCGACAGTAAAAAATTATTTTTTGAAAAATTTACTATAGAAAAGGCAATCCCTGGCGTAATTAAAACTTGCGATAGTAAAAAATTATTTTTGAAAAATTTACTATAGAAAAGGCAATCCCTGGCGCAATTAAAATTTGCGACAGTAGAAAGTTATATTTTTTGAATAATTTAATATAGAAAAGGCAATCCCTGGCGCAATTAAAATTTGCGACAGTATAAAATTATTTTTTGAATAATTTACTATAGAAAAAGGCAATCCCTGGCGTAATTAAAATTTGCGACAGTAGAAAATTATTTGTTGAATAATTTACTATAGAAAAGGCAATCCCTGGCGTATTTAAAATTTGCGACAGTATAAAATTAATTTTTGAAAAATTTACTATATAAAAGGCAATCCCTGGCGTAATTAAATTTGGCGACAGTAGAAAATTTATTTTTTGAATAATTTACTGTAGAAAAGGCAATCCCTGGCGCAATTAAAACTTGCGATAGTAGAAAATTATTTTTTGAATAATTTACTATAGAAAAGGCAATCCCTGGCGTAATTAAAATTTGCGATAGTAAAAAAATTATTTTTTGAATAATTTACTATAGAAAAGGCAATCCCTGGCGCAATTAAAATTTGAGACAGTAAAAAATATTTTTTGAATAATTTACTATAGAAAAGGCAATCCTGGCGTAATTAAAATTTGCGACAGTATAAAATTATTTTTGAATAATTTACTATATAAAAGGCAATCCCTGGCGTAATTATAATTTGCGACAGTAGAAAATTATTTTTTGAATAATTTTGTAGAAAAGGCAATCCCTGGCGCAATTAAAACTTGCGATAGTAAAAAATTATTTTTTGATTAATTTACTATAGAAAAGGCAATCCCTGGCGTAATTAAAATTTGCGACAGGTTGAAAATTATTTTTTGAATAATTTACTATAGAAAAGGCAATCCCTGGCGTAATTAAAATTTGCGACAGTTGAAAATTATTTTTTGAATAATTTACTATAGAAAAGGCAATCCCTGGCGTAATTAAAATTTGCGACAGTAGAAAATTATTTTTTGAATAATTTACTATAGAAAAGGCAATCCCTGGCGCAATTAAAATTTGCGACAGTAGAAAATTATTTTTTGAATAATTTACTATAAAAATGGCAGTCCCTGGCGTAATTAAAATTTGCGACAGTTGAAAATTATTTTTTGAATAATTTACTATAGAAAAGGCAATCCCTGGCGTAATTAAAATTTGCGACAGTATAAAATTATTTTTTGAATAATTTACTATAGAAAAGGCAATCCCTGGCGTAATTAAAATTTGCGACAGTAGAAAATTATTTTTTGAATAATTTACTATAGAAAAGGCAATCCCTGGCGCAATTAAAATTTGCGACAGTAGAAAATTATTTTTTGAATAATTTACTATAGAAAAGGCAATCCCTGGCGTAATTAAAATTTGCGACAGTATAAAATTAATTTTTGAAAAATTTACTATATAAAAGGCAATCCCTGGCGCAATTAAAATTTGCGACAGTTGAAAATTATTTTTTGAATAATTTACTATAGAAAAGGCAATCCCTGGCGCAATTAAAATTTGCGACAGTAAAAAATTATTTTTTGAATAATTTACTATAGAAAAGGCAATCCCTGGCGTAATTAAAATTTGCGACAGTATAAAATTATTTTTTGAATAATTTACTATAGAAAAGGCAATCCCTGGCGTATTTAAAATTTGCGACAGTATAAAATTATTTTTTGAAAAATTTACTATAGAAAAGGCAATCCCTGGCGCACTTAAAATTTGCGACAGTAAAAAATTATTTTTTGAATAATTTACTATAGAAAAGGCAATCCCTGGCGTAATTAAAATTTGCGACAGTAAAAAATTATTTTTTGCATAATTTACTATAGAAAAGGCAATCCCTGGCGCACTTAAAATTTGCGACAGTATAAAATTAATTTTTTAAAAATTTACTATATAAAAGGCAATCCCTGGCGTAATTAAAATTTGCGACAGTTGAAAATTATTTTTTGAATAATTTACTATAGAAAAGGCAATCCCTGGCGCAATTAAAATTTGCGACAGTAAAAAATTATTTTTTGAATAATTTACTATAGAAAAGGCAATCCCTGGCGTAATTAAAATTTGCGACAGTATAAAATAATTTTTTGAATAATTTACTATATAAAAGGCAATCCCTGGCGTATTTAAAATTTGCGACAATATAAAATTATTTTTTGAATAATTTACTATAGAAAAGGCAATCCCTGGCGTAGTTAAAATTTGCGACAGTAGACAATTATTTTTTGAATAATTTACTATAGAAAAGGCAATCCCTGGCGCAATTAAAATTTGCGACAGTAAAAAATTATTTTTTGCAAAATTTACTATAGAAAAGGCAATCCCTGGCGCAATTAAAATTTGCGACAGTAAAAAATTATTTTTTGCAAAATTTACTATAGAAAAGGCAATCCCTGGCGCAATTAAAATTTGCGACAGTATAAAGTTATTTTTTGCAAAATTTACTATAGAAAAGGCAATCCCTGGCGCAATTAAAATTTGCGACAGTAGAAAATTATTTTTTGAATAATTTACTATAGAAAAGGCAATCCCTGGCGTAATTAAAATTTGCGACAGTAGAAAATTATTTTTTGAATAATTTACTATAGAAAAGGCAATCCCTGGCGTATTTAAAATTTGCGACGATATAGAAAAGGCAATCCTTGGCGTAATTAAAACTTGCGACAGTAAAAAATTATTTTTTGAATAATTTACTATAGAAAAGGCAATCCCTGGCGTAATTAAAATTTGCGACAGTAGAAAATTATTTTTTGAATAATTTACTATGGAAAAGGCAATCCCTGGCGTATTTAAAATTTGCGACAGTATAAAATTAGTTTTTGAAAAATTTACTATATAAAAGGCAATCCCTGGCGTAATTAAAATTTGCGACAGTAGAAAATTATTTTTTGAATAATTTACTGTAGAAAAGGCAATCCCTGGCGCAATTAAAACTTGCGATAGTAAAAAATTATTTTTTGAATAATTTACTATAGAAAAGGCAATCCCTGGCTTAATTAAAATTTGCGACAGTTGAAAATTATTTTTTGAATAATTTACTATAGAATAGGCAATCCCTGGCGCAATTAAAATTTGCGACAGTAAAAAATTATTTTTTGAATAATTTACTATAAAAAGGCAATCCCTGGCGTAATTAAAATTTGCGACAGTATAAAATTATTTTTTGAATAATTTACTATATAAAAGGCAATCCCTGGCGTAATTAAAATTTGCGACAGTAGAAAATTATTTTTTGAATAATTTACTGTAGAAAAGGCAATCCCTGGCGCAATTGAAACTTGCGACAGTAAGAAATTATTTTTTGAATAATTTACTATAGAAAAGGCAATCCCTGGCGTATTTAAAATTTGCGACAGTATAAAATTAATTTTTGAAAAATTTACTATATAAAAGGCAATCCCTGGCGTAATTAAAATTTGCGACAGTAGAAAATTATTTTTTGAATAATTTACTGTAGAAAAGGCAATCCCTGGGGCAATTAAAACTTGCGATAGTAAAAAATTATTTTCTGAATAATTTACTATAGAAAAGGCAATCCCTGGCGTAATTAAAATTTGCGACAGTAAAAAATTATTTTTTGCAAAATTTACTATAGAAAAGGCAATCCCTGGCGCACTTAAAATTTGCGACAGTATAAAATTAATTTTTGAAAAATTTACTATATAAAAGGCAATCCCTGGCGTAATTAAAATTTGCGACAGTTGAAAATTATTTTTTGAATAATTTACTATAGAAAAGGCAATCCCTGGCGCAATTAAAATTTGCGACAAAAAAAAAATTGTTTTTTGAATAATTTACTATAGAAAATGCAATCCCTGGCGTAATTAAAATTTGGGACAGTATAAAATTATTTTTTGAATAATTTACTATAGAAATGGCAATCCCTGGCGTATTTAAAATTTGCGACAGTATAAAATTATTTTTTGAAAAATTTACTATAGAAAAGGCAATCCCTGGCGCACTTAAAATTTGCGACAGTAAAAAATTATTTTTTGAATAATTTACTATAGAAAAGGCAATCCCTGGCGCAATTACAATTTGCGACAGTTGAAAATTATTTTTTGAATAATTTACTATAGAAAAGGCAATCCCTGGCGCAATTAAAATTTGCGACAGTAAAAAATTATTTTTTGCAAAATTTACTATAGAAAAGGCAATCCCTGGCGCACTTAAAATTTGCGACAGTAAAAAATTATTTTTTGAATAATTTACTATAGAAAAGGCAATCCCTGGCGTAATTAAAATTTGCGACAGTAGAAAATTATTTTTTGAATAATTTACTATAGAAAAGGCAATCCCTGGCGTAATTAAAATTTGCGACAGTATAAAATTATTTTTTGAATAATTTACTATAGAAATGGCAATCCCTGGCGCAATTAAAATTTGCGACAGTAGAAAATTATTTTTTGAATAATTTACTATAGAAAAGGCAATCCCTGGCGCAATTAAAATTTGCGACAGTAAAAAATTATTTTTTGAAAAATTTACTATAGAAAAGGCAATCCCTGGCGTAATTAAAACTTGCGATAGTAAAAAATTATTTTTTGAAAAATTTACTATAGAAAAGGCAATCCCTGGCGCAATTAAAATTTGCGACAGTAGAAAGTTATTTTTTGAATAATTTATTATAGAAAAGGCAATCCCTGGCGCAATTAAAATTTGCGACAGTATAAAATTATTTTTTGAATAATTTACTATAGAAAAGGCAATCCCTGGCGTAATTAAAATTTGCGACAGTAGAAAATTATTTTTTGAATAATTTACTATAGAAAAGGCAATCCCTGGCGTATTTAAAATTTGCGACAGTATAAAATTAATTTTTGAAAAATTTACTATATAAAAGGCAATCCCTGGCGTAATTAAATTTGGCGACAGTAGAAAATTATTTTTTGAATAATTTACTGTAGAAAAGGCAATCCCTGGCGCAATTAAAACTTGCGATAGTAGAAAATTATTTTTTGAATAATTTACTATAGAAAAGGCAATCCCTGGCGTAATTAAAATTTGCGACAGTAAAAAATTATTTTTTGAATAATTTACTATAGAAAAGGCAATCCCTGGCGCAATTAAAATTTGAGACAGTAAAAAATTATTTTTTGAATAATTTACTATAGAAAAGGCAATCCCTGGCGTAATTAAAATTTGCGACAGTATAAAATTATTTTTTGAATAATTTACTATATAAAAGGCAATCGCTGGCGTAATTATAATTTGCGACAGTAGAAAATTATTTTTTGAATAATTTTGTAGAAAAGGCAATCCCTGGCGCAATTAAAACTTGCGATAGTAAAAAATTATTTTTTGATTAATTTACTATAGAAAAGGCAATCCCTGGCGTAATTAAAATTTGCGACAGTTGAAAATTATTTTTTGAATAATTTACTATAGAAAAGGCAATCCCTGGCGTAATTAAAATTTGCGACAGTTGAAAATTATTTTTTGAATAATTTACTATAGAAAAGGCAATCCCTGGCGTAATTAAAATTTGCGACAGTAGAAAATTATTTTTTGAATAATTTACTATAGAAAAGGCAATCCCTGGCGCAATTAAAATTTGCGACAGTAGAAAGTTATTTTTGCAAAATTTACTATAGAAAAGGCAATCCCTGGCGCAATTAAAATTTGCGACAGTAAAAAATTATTTTTTGAATAATTTACTATAGAAAAGGCAATCCCTGGCGCAATTAAAATTTGCGACAGTAGAAAATTATTTTTTGAATAATTTACTATAGAAAAGGCAATCCCTGGCGCAATTAAAATTTGCGACAGTAGAAAATTATTTTTTGAATAATTTACTATAGAAATGGCAGTCCCTGGCGTAATTAAAATTTGCGACAGTTGAAAATTATTTTTTGAATAATTTACTATAGAAAAGGCAATCCCTGGCGCACTTAAAATTTGCGACAGTAGAAAATTATTTTTTGAATAATTTACTATAGAAAAGGCAATCCCTGGGATATTTAAAATTTGCGACAGTAAAAAATTATTTTTTGAATAATTTACTATAGAAAAGGCAATCCCTGGCCTAATTAAAATTTGCGACAGTTGAAAATTATTTTTTGAATAATTTACTATAGAAAAGGCAATCCCTGGCGTAATTAAAATTTGCGACAGTAGAAAATTATTTTTTGAATAATTTACTATAGGAAAGGCAATCCCTGGCGCAATTAAAATTTGCGACAGTAGAAAATTATTTTTTGAATAATTTACTATAGAAATGGCAGTCCCTGGCGTAATTAAAATTTGCGACAGTTGAAAATTATTGTTTGAATAATTTACTATAGAAAAGGCAATCCCTGGCGTAATTAAAATTTGCGACAGTATAAAATTATTTTTTGAATAATTTACTATAGAAAAGGCAATCCCTGGCGTAATTAAAATTTGCGACAGTAGAAAATTATTTTTTGAATAATTTACTATAGAAAAGGCAATCCCTGGCGCAATTAAAATTTGCGACAGTAGAAAATTATTTTTTGAATAATTTACTATAGAAAAGGCAATCCCTGGCGTATTTAAAATTTGCGACAGTTAAAAATTATTTTTTGAATAATTTACTATAGAAAAGGCAATCCCTGGCGTATTTAAAATTTGCGACAGTAGAAAATTATTTTTTGAATAATTTACTATAGAAAAGGCAATCCCTGGCGCACTTAAAGTTTGCGACAGTAAAAAATTATTTTTTGCAAAATTTACTATTTAAAAGGCAATCCCTGGCGCAATTAAAATTTGCGACAGTAAAAAATTATTTTTTGCAAAATTTACTATAGAAAAGGCAATCCCTGGCGCAATTAAAATTTGCGACAGTAGAAAGTTATTTTTTGCAAAATTTACTATAGAAAAGGCAATCCCTGGCGCAATTAAAATTTGCGACAGTAAAAAATTATTTTTTGGATAATTTACTATAGAAAAGGCAATCCCTGGCGTAATTAAAATTTGCGACAGTATAAAATTATTTTTTGAATAATTTACTATAGAAAAGGCAATCCCTGGCACACTTAAAATTTGCGACAGTAGAAAATTATTTTTTGAAAAATTTACTATAGAAAAGGCAATCCCTGGCGTAATTAAAACTTGCGACAATAAGAAATTATTTTTTGAATAATTTACTATAGAAAAGGCAATCCCTGGCGCACTTAAAATTTGCGACAGTAAAAAATTATTTTTTGCAAAATTTACTATAGAAAAGGCAATCCCTGGCGCAATTAAAATTTGCGACAGTAAAAAATTATTTTTTGCAAAATTTACTATAGAAAGGGCAATCCCTGGCGCAATTAAAATTTGCGACAGTAGAAAGTTATTTTTGCAAAATTTACTATAGAAAAGGCAATCCCTGGTGCAATTAAAATTTGCGACAGTAAAAAATTATTTTTTGAATAATTTACTATAGAAAAGGCAATCCCTGGCGCAATTAAAATTTGCGACAGTAGAAAATTATTTTTTGAATAATTTACTATAGAAATGGCAGTCCCTGGCGTAATTAAAATTTGCGACAGTTGAAAATTATTTTTTGAATAATTTACTATAGAAAAGGCAATCCCTGGCGCACTTAAAATTTGCGACAGTAGAAAATTATTTTTTGAATAATTTACTATAGAAAAGGCAATCCCTGGGATATTTAAAATTTGCGACAGTAAAAAATTATTTTTTGAAAAATTTACTATAGAAAAGGCAATCCCTGGCGTAATTAAAACTTGCGACAGTAAGAAATTATTTTTTGAATAATTTACTATAGAAAAGGCAATCCCTGGCGTATTTAAAATTTGCGACAGTATAAAATTAATTTTTGAAAAATTTACTATATAAAAGGCAATCCCTGGCGTAATTAAAATTTGCGACAGTAGAAAATTATTTTTTGAATAATTTACTGTAGAAAAGGCAATCCCTGGCGCAATTAAAACTTGCGATAGTAAAAAATTATTTTTTGAATAATTTACTATAGAAAAGGCAATCCCTGGCGTAATTAAAATTTGCGACAGTAAAAAATTATTTTTTGCAAAATTTACTATAGAAAAGGCAATCCCTGGCGCACTTAAAATTTTCGACAGTATAAAATTAATTTTTGAAAAATTTACTATATAAAAGGAAATCCCTGGCGTAATTAAAATTTGCGACAGTTGAAAATTATTTTCTGAATAATTTACTATAGAAAAGGCAATCCCTGGCGCAATTAAATTTTGCGACAGTAAAAAAATTATTTTTTGAAAAATTTACTATAGAAAAGGCAATCCCTGCCGTAATTAAAATTTGCGACAGTATAAAATTATTTTTTGAATAATTTACTATAGAAAAGGCAATCGCTGGCGTAATTAAAATTTGCGACTGTATAAAATTATTTTTTGAAAAATTTACTATAGAAAAGGCAATCCCTGGCGCACTTAAAATTTGCGACAGTAAAAAATTATTTTTTGAATAATTTACTATAGAAAAGGCAATCCCTGGCGCAATTACAATTTGCGACAGTTGAAAATTATTTTTTGAATAATTTACTATAGAAAAGGCAATCCCTGGCGCAATTAAAATTTGCGACAGTAAAAAATTATTTTTTTGCAAAATTTACTATAGAAAAGGCAATCCCTGGCGCACTTAAATTTGCGACAGTAAAAAATTATTTTTTGAATAATTTACTATAGAAAAGGCAATCCCTGGCGTAATTAAAATTTGCGACAGTAGAAAATTATTTTTTTGAATAATTTACTATAGAAAAGGCAATCCCTGGCATAATTAAAATTTGCGCCAGTATAAAATTATTTTTTGAATAATTTACTATAGAAAAGGCAATCCCCTGGCGCAATTAAAATTTGCGACAGTATAAAATTATTTTTTGAATAATTTACTATAGAAAAGGCAATCTCTGGCGCAATAAAATTTGCGACAGTAAAAAATTATTTTTTGAAAAATTTACTATAGAAAAGGCAATCCCTGGCGTAATTAAAACTTGCGATAGTAAAAAATTATTTTTTGAAAAATTTACTATAGAAAAGGCAATCCCTGGCGCAATTAAAATTTGCGACAGTAGGAAAATTATTTTTTGAATAATTTACTATAGAAAAGGCAATCCCTGGCGCAATTAAAATTAGCGACAGTATAAAATTATTTTTTGAATAATTTACTATAGAAAAGGCAATCCCTGGGGTAATTAAAATTTGCGACAGTAGAAAATTATTTTTTGAATAATTTACTATAGAAAAGGCAATCCCTGGCGTATTTAAAATTTGCGACAGTATAAAATTAATTTTTGAAAAATTTACTATATAAAAGGCAATCCCTGGCGTAATTAAAATTGGCGACAGTAGAAAATTATTTTTTGAATAATTTACTGTAGAAAAGGCAATCCCTGGCGCAGTTAAAACTTGCGATAGTAGAAAATTATTTTTTGAATAATTTACTATAGAAAAGGCAATCCCTGGCGTAATTAAAATTTGCGACAGTAAAAAATTATTTTTTGAATAATTTACTATAGAAAAGGCAATCCCTGGCGCAATTAAAATTTGCGACAGTAAAAAATTATTTTTTGAATAATTTACTATAGAAAAGGCAATCCTTGGCGTAATTAAAATTTGCGACAGTATAAAATTATTTTTTGAATAATTTACTATACAAAAGGCAATCCCTGGCGTAATTAAAATTTGCGACAGTAGAAAATTATTTTTTGAATAATTTACTGTAGAAAAGGCAATCCCTGGCGCAATTAAAACTTGCGATAGTAAAAAATTATTTTTTGATTAATTTACTATAGAAAAGGCAATCCCTGGCGTAATTAAAATTTGCGACAGTTGAAAATTATTTTTTGAATAATTTACTATAGAAAAGGCAATCCCTGGCGTAATTAAAATTTGCGACAGTTGAAAATTATTTTTTGAATAATTTACTATAGGAAAGGCAATCCCTGGCGTAATTAAAATTTGCGACAGTAGAAAATTATTTTATGAATAATTTACTATAGAAAAGGCAATCCCTGGCGCAATTAAAATTTGCGACAGTAGAAAATTATTTTTTGAATAATTAACTATAGAAAAGGCAATCCCTGGCGTAATTAAAATTTGCGACAGTAGAAAATTATTTTTTGAATAATTTATTATAGATAAGGCAATCCCTGGGATATTTAAAATTTGCGACAGTAAAAAATTATTTTTTGAATAATTTAAGATAGAAAAGGCAATACCTGGCGTATTTAAAATTTGCGACAGTATAAAATTAGTTTTTGAAAATTTTACTATAGAAAAGGCAATCCCTGGCGTATTTAAAATTTGCGACAGTATAAAATTATTTTTTGAAAAATTTACTATAGAAAAGGCAATCCCTGGCGCACTTAAAATTTGCGACAGTAAAAAATTATTTTTTGAATAATCTACTATAGAAAAGGCAATCCCTGGCGCAATTAAAATTTGCGACAGTAAAAAATTATTTTTTGAAAAATTTACTATAGAAAAGGCAATCCCTGGCGTAATTAAAACTTGCGATAGTAAAAAATTATTTTTTGAAAAATTTACTATAGAAAAGGCAATCCCTGGCGCAATTAAAATTTGCGACAGTAGAAAGTTATTTTTTGAATAATTCAATATAGAAAAGGCAATCCCTGGCGCAATTAAAATTTGCGACAGTATAAAATTATTTTTTGAATAATTTACTATAGAAAAGGCAATCCCTGGCGTAATTAAAATTTGCGACAGTAGAAAATTATTTTTTGAATAATTTACTATAGAAAAGGCAATCCCTGGCGTATTTAAAATTTGCGACAGTATAAAATTAATTTTTGAAAAATTTACTATATAAAAGGCAATCCCTGGCGTATTTAAATTTGGCGACAGTAGAAAATTATTTTTTGAATAATTTACTGTAGAAAAGGCAATCCCTGGCGCAATTAAAACTTGCGATAGTAGAAAATTATTTTTTGAATAATTTACTATAGAAAAGGCAATCCCTGGCGCACTTAAAATTTGCGACAGTAGAAAATTATTTTTTGAATAATTTACTATAGAAAAGGCAATCCCTGGCGCAATTAAAATTTGCGACAGTAGAAAATTATTTTTTGAATAATTTACTATAGAAAAGGCAATCCCTGGCGCACTTAAAATTTGCGACAGTAGAAAATTATTTTTTGAATAATTTACTATAGAAAAGGCAATCCCTGGGATATTTAAAATTTGCGACAGTATAAAATTATTTTGTGAGAAATTTACTATAGAAAAGGCAATCCCTGGCGTAATTAAAATTTGCGACAGTAGAAAAATATTTTTTGAATAACTTACTATAGAAAAGGCAATCCCTGGCGTAATTAAAATTTGCGACATTAGAAAATTATTTTTTGAATAATTTACTATAGAAAAGGCAATCCCTGGCGCAATTAAAATTTGCGACAGTAAAAAATTATTTTTTGAATAATTTACTATAGAAAAGGCAATCCCTGGCGTAATTAAAATTTGCGACCGTAGAAAATTATTTTTTGAATAATTTACTATAGAAAAGGCAATCCCTGGCGTAATTAAAATTTGCGACAGTAGAAAAATATTTTTTGAATAATTTACTATAGAAAAGGCAATCTCTGGCGTAATTAAATTTTGCGACAGTTGAAAATTATTTTTTGAATAATTTACTATAGAAAAGGCAATCCCTGGCGTAATTAAAATTTGCGACAGTATAAAATTATTTTTTGAATAATTTACTATAGAAAAGGCAATCCTTGGCGCAATAAAAATTTGCGACAGTATAAAAATTTTTTTTGCAAAATTTACTATAGAAAAGGCAATCCCTGGCGCAATTAAAATTTGCGACAGTTGAAAATTATTTTTTGAATAATTTACTATAGAAAAGGCAATCCCTGGCGTAATTAAAATTTGCGACAGTAGAAAATTATTTTTTGAATAATTTACTATAGAAAAGGCAATCCCTGGCGCAATTAAAATTTGCGACAGTATAAAATTATTTTTTGAATAATTTACTATAGAAAAGGCAATCCCTGGCGTAATTAAAATTTGCGAAAGTAGAAAATTATTTTTTGATTAATTTACTATAGAAAAGGCAATCTCTGGCGTAATTAAAATTTGCGACAGTAGAAAATTATTTTTTGAATAATTTACTATAGAAAAGGCAATCCCTGGCGTATTTAAAATTTGCGACAGTTGAAAAATATTTTTTGAATAATTTACTATAGAAAAGGCAATCCCTGGCGTAATTAAAATTTGCGACTGTAGAAAATTATTTTTTGAATAATTTACTATAGAAAAGGCAATCCCTGGCGCACTAAAAATTTGCGACAGTAGAAAATTATTTTTTGAATAATTTACTATAGAAAAGGAAATCCCTGGGATATTTAAAATTTGCGACAGTAAAAAATTATTTTTTGAATAATTTACCATAGAAAAGGCAATCCCTGTCGTAATTAAAATTTGCGACAGTAAAAAATTATTTTTTGAATAATTTACTATAGAAAAGGCAATCCCTGGCGTAATTAAAATTTGCGACAGTATAAAATTATTTTTTGAATAATTTACTATATAAAAGGCAATCCCTGGCGTATTTAAAATTTGCGACAGTATAAAATTATTTTTTGAATAATTTACTATAGAAAAGGCAATCCCTGGCGCACTTAAAATTTGCGACAGTAAAAAATTATTTTTTGAATAATTTACTATAGAAAAGGCAATCCCTGGCGCACTTAAAATTTGCGACAGTAAAAAATTATTTTTTGAATAATTTACTATAGAAAAGGCAATCCCTGGCGTAATTAAAATTTGCGACAGTAAAAAATTATTTTTTGAATAATTTACTATAGAAAAGGCAATCCCTGGCGTAATTAAAATTTGCGACAGTAAAAAATTATTTTTTGAATAATTTACTATAGAAAAGGCAATCCCTGGCGAAATTACAATTTGCGACAGTTGAAAATTATTTTTTTGAATAATTTACTATAGAAAAGGCAATCCCTGGCGCACTTAAAATTTGCGACAGTAGAAAATTATTTTTTGGATAATTTACTATAGAAAAGGCAATCCCTGGGATATTTAAAATTTGCGACAGTAAAAAATTATTTTTTGAATAATTTACTATAGAAAAGGCAATCCCTGGCGTAATTAAAATTTGCGACAGTAGAAAATTATTTTTTGAATAATTTACTATAGAAAAGGCAATCCCTGGCGCAATTAAAATTTGCGACAGTAAAAAATTATTTTTTGCAAAATTTACTATAGAAAAGGCAATCCCTGGCGCACTTAAAATTTGCGACAGTAAAAAATAATTTTTTGAATAATTTACTATAGAAAAGGCAATCCCTGGCGCAATTAAAATTTGCGACAGTAAAAAATTATTTTTTGCAAAATTTACTATAGAAAAGGCAATCCCTGGCGCAATTAAAATTTGCGACAGTAGAAAATTATTTTTTGCAAAATTTACTATAGAAAAGGCAATCCCTGGCGTAATTAAAATTTGCGACAGTAGAAAATTATTTTTTGAATAATTTACTATAGAAAAGCAATCCCTGGAGCAATTAAAATTTGCGACAGTAGAAAATTATTTTTTGAATAATTTACTATAGAAAAGGCAATCCCTGGCGCAATTAAAATTTGCGACAGTATAAAATTATTTTGTGAGAAATTTACTATAGAAAAGGCAATCCCTGGCGTAATTAAAATTTGCGACAGTAGAAAATTATTTTTTGAATAATTTACTATAGAAAAGGCAATCCCTGGCGTAATTAAAATTTGCGACAGTAGAAAATTATTTTTTGAATAATTTACTATAGAAAAGGCAATCCCTGGCGCAATTAAAATTTGCGACAGTAAAAAATTATTTTTTGAATAATTTACTATAGAAAAGGTAATCCCTGGCGTAATTAAAATTTGCGACAGTAGAAAATTATTTTTTGAATAATTTACTATAGAAAAGGCAATCCCTGGCGTAATTAAAATTTGCCACAGTAGAAAATTATTTTTTGAATAATTTACTATAGAAAAGGCAATCCCTGGCGTAATTAAAATTTGCGACAGTTGAAAATTATTTTTTGAATAATTTACTATAGAAAAGACAATCCCTGGCGTAATTAAAATTTGCGACAGTATAAAATTATTTTTTGAATAATTTACTATAGAAAAGGCAATCCCTGGCGCACTTAAAATTTGCGACAGTAAAAAATTATTTTTTGAATAATTTACCATAGAAAAGGCAATCCCTGGCGCACTTAAAATTTGCGACAGTAAAAAATTATTTTTTGAATAATTTACTATAGAAAAGGCAATCCCTGGGATATTTAAAATTTGCGACAGTAAAAAATTATTTTTTGAATAATTTACTATAGAAAAGGCAATCCCTGGCGTAATTAAAATTTGCGACAGTAGAAAATTATTTTTTGAATAATTTACTATAGAAAAGGCAATCCCTGGCGTAATTAAAATTTGCGACAGTATAAAATTATTTTTTGCAAAATTTACTATAGAAAAGGCAATCCCTGGCGCAATTAAAATTTGCGACAGTAGAAAATTATTTTTTGAATAATTTACTATATAAAAGGCAATCCCTGGCGTAATTAAAATTTGCGACAGTTGACAATTATTTTTTGAATAATTTACTATAGAAAAGGCAATCCCTGGCGTAATTAAAATTTGCGACAGTAGAAAATTATTTTTTGAATAATTTACTATAGAAAAGGCAATCCCTGGCGTAATTAAAATTTGCGACAGTTGAAAATTATTTTTTGAATAATTTACTATAGAAAAGGCAATCCCTGGCGTAATTAAAATTTGCGACAATATAAAATTATTTTTTGAATAATTTACTATAGAAAAGGCAATCCCTGGCGTAATTAAAATTTGCGACAGTTGAAAATTATTTTTTGAATAATTTACTATAGAAAAGACAATCCCTGGCGTAATTAAAATTTGCGACAGTATAAAATTATTTTTTGAATAATTTACTATAGAAAAGGCAATCCCTGGCGCACTTAAAATTTGCGACAGTAAAAAATTATTTTTTGAATAATTTACCATAGAAAAGGCAATCCCTGGCGCACTTAAAATTTGCGACAGTAAAAAATTATTTTTTGAATAATTTACTATAGAAAAGGCAATCCCTGGGATATTTAAAATTTGCGACAGTAAAAAATTATTTTTTGAATAATTTACTATAGAAAAGGCAATCCCTGGCGTAATTAAAATTTGCGAAAGTAGAAAATTATTTTTTGAATAATTTACTATAGAAAAGGCAATCCCTGGCGTAATTAAAATTTGCGACAGTATAAAATTATTTTTTGCAAAATTTACTATAGAAAAGGCAATCCCTGGCGCAATTAAAATTTGCGACAGTAGAAAATTATTTTTTGAATAATTTACTATATAAAAGGCAATCCCTGGCGTAATTAAAATTTGCGACAGTTGACAATTATTTTTTGAATAATTTACTATAGAAAAGGCAATCCCTGGCGTAATTAAAATTTGCGACAGTAGAAAATTATTTTTTGAATAATTTACTATAGAAAAGGCAATCCCTGGCGTAATTAAAATTTGCGACAGTTGAAAATTATTTTTTGAATAATTTACTATAGAAAAGGCAATCCCTGGCGTAATTAAAATTTGCGACAGTATAAAATTATTTTTTGAATAATTTACTATAGAAAAGGCAATCCCTGGCGTAATTAAAATTTGCGACAGTAGAAAATTATTTTTTGAATAATTTACTATAGAAAAGGCAATCGCTGGCGCAATTAAAATTTGCGACAGTCGAAAATTATTTTTTGAATAATTAACTATAGAAAAGGCAATCCCTGGCGTAATTAAAATTTGCGACAGTATAAAATTATTTTTTGAATAATTTACTATAGAAAAGGCAATCCCTGGCGCACTTAAAATTTGCGACAGTAAAAAATTATTTTTTGAATAATTTACTATAGAAAAGGCAATCCCTGGCGTAATTAAAATTTGGGACAGTAGAAAATTATTTTTTGAATAATTTACTATAGAAAAGGCAATCCCTGGCGCAATTAAAATTTGCGACAGTAAAAAATTATTTTTTGCAAAATTTACTATAGAAAAGGCAATCCCTGGCGCACTTAAAATTTGAGACAGTAAAAAATTATTTTGTGAGAAATTTACTATAGAAAAGGCAATCCCTGGCGCACTTAAAATTTGCGACAGTAGAAAATTATTTTTTGAAAAATTTACTATAGAAAAGGCAATCCCTGGCGTAATTAAAATTTGCGACAGTATAAAATTATTTTTTGAATAATATACTATAGAAAAGGCAATCCCTGGCGCAATTAAAATTTGCGACAGTATAAAATTTTTTTTTGAATAATTTACTATAGAAAAGGCAATCCCTGGCGCACTTAAAATTTTCGAGAGTAAAAAATTATTTTTTGAATAATTTACTATAGAAAAGGCAATCCCTGGCGTAATTAAAATTTGCGACAGTAGAAAATTATTTTTTGAATAATTTACAATAGAAAAGGCAATCCCTGGCGCAATTAAAATTTGCGACAGTATAAAATTATTTTTTGAATAATTTACTATAGAAAAGGCAATCCCTGGCGCAATTAAAATTTGCGACAGTAAAAAATTATTTTTTGCAAAATTTACTATAGAAAAGGCAATCCCTGGCGCACTTAAAATTTGCGACAGTAAAAAATTATTTTGTGAGAAATTTACTATAGAAAAGGCAATCCCTGGCGCACTTAAAATTTGCGACAGTAGAAAATTATTCTTTGAAAAATTTACTATAGAAAGGCAATCCCTGCCGTAATTAAAATTTGCGACAGTATAAAATTATTTTTTGAATAATATACTATAGAAAAGGCAATCCCTGGCGCACTTAAAATTTGCGACAGTAGAAAATTATTTTTTGAATAATTTACTATAGAAAAGGCAATCCCTGGCGCACTTAAAATTTGCGACAGTAGAAAATTATTTTTTGAATAATTTACTATAGAAAAGGCAATCCCTGGCGCACTTAAAATTTGCGACAGTAGAAAATTATTTTTTGAATAATTTACTATAGAAAAGGCATTCCCTGGCGCACTTAAAATTTGCGACAGTAGAAAATTATTTATTGAATAATTTACTATAGAAAAGGCAATCCCTGGCGTAATTAAAATTTGCGACAGTTGAAAATTATTTTTTGAATAATTTACTATAGAAAAGGCAATCCCTGGCGCAATTAAAATTTGCGACAGTAAAAAATTATTTTTTGAATAATTTACTATAGAAAAGGCAATCCCTGGCGTAATTAAAATTTGCGACAGTAAAAAATTATTTTTTGAATAATTTACTATAGAAAAGGCAATCCCTGGCGTAATTAAAATTTGCGACAGTAGAGAATTATTTTTTGAATAATTTACTATAGAAAAGGCAATCCCTGGCGCACTTAAAATTTTCGAGAGTAAAAAATTATTTTTTGAATAATTTACTATAGAAAAGGCAATCCCTGGCGTAATTAAAATTTGCGACAGTAGAAAATTATTTTTTGAATAATTTACTATAGAAAAGGCAATCCCTGGCGCAATTAAAATTTGCGACAGTAAAAAATTATTTTTTGAATAATTTACTATAGAAAAGGCAATCCCTGGCGTAATTAAAATTTGCGACAGTATAAAATTATTTTTTGAATAATTTACTATATAACAGGCAATCCCTGGCGTATTTAAAATTTGCGACAGTATAAAATTATTTTTTGAATAATTTACTATAGAAAAGGCAATCCCTGGCGTAATTAAAATTTGCGACAGTATAAAATTATTTTTTGAATAATTTACTATAGAAAAGGCAATCCCTGGCGCACTTAAAATTTGCGACAGTAGAAAATTATTTTTTGAATAATTTACTATAGAAAAGGCAATCCCTGGCGCACTTAAAATTTGCGACAGTAGAAAATTATTTTTTGAATAATTTACTATAGAAAAGGCAATCCCTGGCGTAATTAAAATTTGCGACAGTTGAAAATTATATTTGAATAATTTACTATAGAAAAGGCAATCCCTGGCGCAATTAAAATTTGCGACAGTAAAAAATTATTTTTTGAATAATTTACTATAGAAAAGGCAATCCCTGGCGTAATTAAAATTTGCGACAGTAAAAAATTATTTTTTGAATAATTTACTATAGAAAAGGCAATCCCTGGTGTAATTAAAATTTGCGACAGTAGAAAATTATTTTTTGAATAATTTACTATAGAAAAGGCAATCCATGGCGCAATTAAAATTTGCGACAGTAAAAAATTATTTTTTGCAAAATTTACTATAGAAAAGGCAATCCCTGGCGCACTTAAAATTTGCGACAGTAAAAAATTATTTTGTGAGAAATTTACTATAGAAAAGGCGATCCCTGGCGCACTTAAAATTTGCGACAGTAGAAAATTATTTTTTGAAAAATTTACTATAGAAAAGGCAATCCCTGGCGTAATTAAAATTTGCGACAGTATAAAATTATTTTTTGAATAATATACTATAGAAAAGGCAATCCCTGGCGCAATTAAAATTTGCGACAGTATAAAATTATTTTTTGAATAATTTACTATAGAAAAGGCAATCCCTGGCGCACTTGAAATTTGCGAGAGTAAAAAAATATTTTTTGAATAATTTACTATAGAAAAGGCAATCCCTGGCGTAATTAAAATTTGCGACAGTAGAAATTTATTTTTTGAATAATTTACTATAGAAAAGGCAATCCCTGGCGCAATTAAAATTTGCGACAGTAAAAAATTATTTTTTGAATAATTTACTATAGAAAAGGCAATCCCTGGCGTAATTAAAATTTGCGACAGTAAAAAATTATTTTTTGAATTATTTACTATAGAAAAGGCAATCCCTGGCGTAGTTAAAATTTGCGACAGTAGAAAATTATTTTTTGAATAATTTATTATAGAAAAGGCAATCCCTGGCGCACTTAAAATTTTCGAGAGTAAAAAATTATTTTTTGAATAATTTACTATAGAAAAGGCAATCCCTGGCGTAATTAAAATTTGCGACAGTAGAAAATTATTTTTTGAATAATTTACTATAGAAAAGGCAATCCCTGGCGCAATTAAAATTTGCGACAGTAAAAAATTATTTTTTGAATAATTTACTATAGAAAAGGCAATCCCTGTCGTAATTAAAATTTGCGACAGTATAAAATTATTTTTTGAATAATTTACTATATAAAAGGCAATCCCTGGCGTATTTAAAATTTGCGACAGTATAAAATTATTTTTTGAATAATTTACTATAGAAAAGGCAATCCCTGGCGCACTTAAAATTTGCGACAGTAAAAAATTATTTTTTGAATAATTTACTATAGAAAAGGCAATCCCTGGCGTAATTAAAATTTGCGACAGTAAAAAATTATTTTTTGAATAATTTACTATAGAAAAGGCAATCCCTGGCGCAATTAAAATTTGCGACAGTATAAAATTATTTTTTGAATAATTTACTATAGAAAAGGCAATCCCTGGCGCAGTTAAAATTTGCGAGAGTAAAAAATTATTTTTTGAATAATTTACTATAGAAAAGGCAATCCCTGGCGTAATTAAAATTTGCGACAGTAGAAAATTATTTTTTGAATAATTTACTATAGAAAAGGCAATCCCTGGCGTAATTAAAATTTGCGACAGTAAAAAATTATTTTTTGAATTATTTACTATAGAAAAGGCAATCCCTGGCGTAGTTAAAATTTGCGACAGTAGAAAATTATTTTTTGAATAATTTATTATAGAAAAGGCAATCCCTGGCGCACTTAAAATTTTCGAGAGTAAAAAATTATTTTTTGAATAATTTACTATAGAAAAGGCAATCCCTGGCGTAATTAAAATTTGCGACAGTAGAAAATTATTTTTTGAATAATTTACTATAGAAAAGGCAATCCCTGGCGCAATTAAAATTTGCGACAGTAAAAAATTATTTTTTGAATAATTTACTATAGAAAAGGCAATCCCTGTCGTAATTAAAATTTGCGACAGTATAAAATTATTTTTTGAATAATTTACTATATAAAAGGCAATCCCTGGCGTATTTAAAATTTGCGACAGTATAAAATTATTTTTTGAATAATTTACTATAGAAAAGGCAATCCCTGGCGTAATTAAAATTTGCGACAGTATAAAATTATTTTTTGAATAATTTACTATAGAAAAGGCAATCCCTGGCGCACTTAAAATTTGCGACAGTAGAAAATTATTTTTTGAATAATTTACTATAGAAAAGGCAATCCCTGGCGCACTTAAAATTTGCGACAGTAGAAAATTATTTTTTGAATAATTTACTATAGAAAAGGCAATCCCTGGCGTAATTAAAATTTGCGACAGTTGAAAATTATTTTTTGAATAATTTACTATAGAAAAGGCAATCCCTGGCGCAATTAAAATTTGCGACAGTAAAAAATTATTTTTTGAATAATTTACTATAGAAAAGGCAATCCCTGGCGTAATTAAAATTTGCGACAGTAAAAAATTATTTTTTGAATAATTTACTATAGAAAAGGCAATCCCTGGCGCACTTAAAATTTGCGACAGTAGAAAATTATTTTTTGAATAATTTACTATAGAAAAGGCAATCCCTGGCGTAATTAAAATTTGCGACAGTAAAAAATTATTTTTTGAATAATTTACTATAGAAAAGGCAATCCCTGGCGTAATTAAAATTTGCGACAGTAAAAAATTATTTTTTGAATAATTTACTATAGAAAAGGCAATCCCTGGCGCAATTAAAATTTGCGACAGTAAAAAATTATTTTTTGCAAAATTTACTATAGAAAAGGCAATCCCTGGCGCACTTAAAACTTGCGAGAGTAAAAAATTATTTTGTGAGAAATTTACTATAGAAAAGGCAATCCCTGGCGCACTTAAAATTTGCGACAGTAGAAAATTATTTTTTGAATAATTTACTATAGAAAAGGCAATCCTTGGCGTAATTAAAATTTGCGACAGTAGAAAATTATATTTTGAATAATTTACTATAGAAAAGGCAATCCCTGGCGCAATTAAAATTTGCGACAGTAAAAAATTATTTTGTGAATAATTTACTATAGAATAGGCAATCCCTGGCGTAATTAAAATTTGCGACATTAAAAAATTTTTTTCTGAATAATTTACTATAGAAAAGGCAATCCCTGGCGTAATTAAAATTTGCGACAGTAGAAAATTATTTTTTGAATAATTTACTATAGAAAAGGCAATCCCTGGCGCAATTAAAATTTGCGACAGTAAAAAATTATTTTTTGCAAAATATACTATAGAAAAGGCAATCCCTGGCGCACTTAAAATTTGCGACAGTAGAAAATTATTTTTTGAATAATTTACTATAGAAAAGGCAATCCCTGGCGCACTTAAAATTTGCGACAGTAGAAAATTATTTTTTGAATAATTTACTATAGAAAAGGCAATCCCTGGCGCACTTAAAATTTGCGACAGTAGAAAATTATTTTTTGAATAATTTACTATAGAAAAGGCCATCCCTGGCGCACTTAAAATTTGCGACAGTAGAAAATTATTTTTTGAATAATTTACTATAGAAAAGGCAATCCCTGGCGTAATTAAAATTTGCGACAGTTGAAAATTATTTTTTGAATAATTTACTATAGAAAAGGCAATCCCTGGCGCTATTAAAATTTGCGACAGTAAAAAATTATTTTTTGAATAATTTACTATAGAAAAGGCAATCCCTGGCTTAATTAAAATTTGCGACAGTAAAAAATTATTTTTTGAATAATTTACTATAGAAAAGGCAATCCCTGGCGTAATTAAAATTTGCGACAGTAGAAAATTATTTTTTGAATAATTTACTATAGAAAAGGCAATCCCTGGCGCACTTAAAATTTTCGAGAGTAAAAAATTATTTTTTGAATAATTTACTATAGAAGAGGCAATCCCTGGCGCACTTAAAATTTGCGACAGTAGAAAATTATTTTTTGAATAATTTACTACAGAAAAGGCAATTCCTGGCGCACTTAAAATTTGCGACAGTAGAAAATTATTTTTTGAATAATTTACTATAGAAAAGGCAATCCCTGGCGTAATTAAAATTTGCGACAGTAGAAAATTATTTTTGGAATAATTTACTATAGAAAAGGCAATCCCTGGCGTAATTAAAATTTGCGACAGTAAAAAATTATTTTTTGAATAATTTACTATAGAAAAGGCAATCCTTGGCGCACTTAAAATTTGCGACAGTAGAAAATTATTTTTTGAATAATTTACTATAGAAAAGGCAATCCCTGGCGCACTTAAAATTTTCGAGAGTAAAAAATTATTTTTTGAATAATTTACTATAGAAAAGGCAATCCCTGGCGCACTTAAAATTTGCGACAGTAGAAAATTATTTTTTGAATAATTTACTACAGAAAAGGCAATTCCTGGCGCACTTAAAATTTGCGACAGTAGAAAATTATTTTTTGAATAATTTACTATAGAAAAGGCAATCCTTGGCGTAATTAAAATTTGCGACAGTAGAAAATTATTTTTGGAATAATTTACTATAGAAAAGGCAATCCCTGGCGTAATTAAAATTTGCGACAGTAAAAAATTATTTTTTGAATAATTTACTATAGAAAAGGCAATCCTTGGCGCACTTAAAATTTGCGACAGTAGAAAATTATTTTTTGAATAATTTACTATAGAAAAGGCAATCCCTGGCGCACTTAAAATTTGCGACAGTAGAAAATTATTTTTTGAATAATTTACTATAGAAAAGGCCATCCCTGGCGCACTTAAAATTTGCGACAGTAGAAAATTATTTTTTGAATAATTTACTATAGAAAAGGCAATCCCTGGCGTAATTAAAATTTGCGACAGTTGAAAATTATTTTTTGAATAATTTACTATAGAAAAGGCAATCCCTGGCGCAATTAAAATTTGCGACAGTAAAAAATTATTTTTTGAATAATTTACTATAGAAAAGGCAATCCCTGGCGTAATTAAAATTTGCGACAGTAAAAAATTATTTTTTGAATAATTTACTATAGAAAAGGCAATCCTTGGCGCACTTAAAATTTGCGACAGTAGAAAATTATTTTTTGAATAATTTACTATAGAAAAGGCAATCCCTGGCGCACTTAAAATTTGCGACAGTAGAAAATTATTTTTGGAATAATTTACTATAGAAAAGGCAATCCCTGGCGTAATTAAAATTTGCGACAGTAGAAAATTATTTTTTGAATAATTTACTACAGAAAAGGCAATTCCTGGCGCACTTAAAATTTGCGACAGTAGAAAATTATTTTTTGAATAATTTACTATAGAAAAGGCAATCCCTGGCGCACTTAAAATTTGCGACAGTAGAAAATTATTTTTTGAATAATTTACTATAGAAAAGGCAATCCCTGGCGCACTTAAAATTTGCGACAGTAGAAAATTATTTTTTGAATAATTTACTATAGAAAAGGCAATCCCTGGCGCACTTAAAATTTGCGACAGTAGAAAATTATTTTTTGAATAATTTACTATAGAAAAGGCCATCCCTGGCGCACTTAAAATTTGCGACAGTAGAAAATTATTTTTTGAATAATTTACTATAGAAAAGGCAATCCCTGGCGTAATTAAAATTTGCGACAGTTGAAAATTATTTTTTGAATAATTTACTATACAAAAGGCAATCCCTGGCGCAATTAAAATTTGCGACAGTAAAAAATTATTTTTTGAATAATTTACTATAGAAAAGGCAATCCCTGGCTTAATTAAAATTTGCGACAGTAAAAAATTATTTTTAAATAATTTACTATAGAAAAGGCAATCCCTGGCGTAATTAAAATTTGCGACAGTAGAAAATTATTTTTTGAATAATTTACTATAGAAAAGGCAATCCCTGGCGCACTTAAAATTTTCGAGAGTAAAAAATTATTTTTTGAATAATTTACTATAGAAAAGGCAATCCCTGGCGTAATTAAAATTTGCGACAGTAGAAAATTATTTTTTGAATAATTTACTATAGAAAAGGCAATCCCTGGCGCAATTAAAATTTGCGACAGTATAAAATTATTTTGTGAGAAATTTACTATAGAAAAGGCAATCCCTGGCGCACTTAAAATTTGCGACAGTAGAAAATTATTTTTTGAATAATTTACTACAGAAAAGGCAATTCCTGGCGCACTTAAAATTTGCGACAATAGAAAATTATTTTTTGAATAATTTACTATAGAAAAGGCAATCCCTGGCGTAATTAAAATTTGCGACAGTAGAAAATTATTTTTGGAATAATTTACTATAGAAAAGGCAATCCCTGGCGTAATTAAAATTTGCGACAGTAAAAAATTATTTTTTGAATAATTTACTATAGAAAAGGCAATCCTTGGCGCACTTAAAATTTGCGACAGTAGAAAATTATTTTTTGAATAATTTACTATAGAAAAGGCAATCCCGGGCGCAATTAAAATTTTCGACAGTAAAAAATTATTTTTTGAATAATTTACTATAGAAAAGGCAATCCCTGGCGTAATTAAAATTTGCGACAGTAAAAAATTATTTTTTGAGAAATTTACTATAGAAAAGGCAATCCCTGGCGCACTGAAAATTTGCGACAGTAGAAAATTATTTTTTGAAAAATTTACTATAGAAAAGGCAATCGCTGGCGTAATTAAAATTTGCGACAGTATAAAATTATTTTTTGAATAATATACTATAGAAAAGGCAATCCCTGGCGCAATTAAAATTTGCGACAGTATAAAATTATTTTTTGAATAATATACTATAGAAAAGGCAATCCCTGGCGCAATTAAAATTTGCGACAGTATAAAATTATTTTTTGAATAATTTACTATAGAAAAGGCAATCCCTGGCGTAATTAAAATTTGCGACAGTAGAAAATTATTTTTTGAATAATTTACTATAGAAAAGGCAATCCCTGGCGCACTTAAAATTTGCGACAGTAGAAAATTATTTTTTGAATAATTTACTATAGAAAAGGCAATCCCTGGCGCAATTAAAATTTGCGACAGTAAAAAATTATTTTGTGAATAATTTACTATAGAATAGGCAATCCCTGGCGTAATTAAAATTTGCGACAGTAAAAAATTATTTTTTGAATAATTTACTATAGAAAAGGCAATCCCTGGCGTAATTAAAATTTGCGACAGTAGAAAATTATTTTTTGAATAATTTACTATAGAAAAGGCAATCCCTGGCGCAATTAAAATTTGCGACAGTAAAAAATTATTTTTTGCAAAATATACTATAGAAAAGGCAATACCTGGCGCACTTAAAATTTGCGACAGTAGAAAATTATTTTTTGAATAATTTACTATAGAAAAGGCAATCCCTGGCGCACTTAAAATTTGCGACAGTAGAAAATTATTTTTTGAATAATTTACTATAGAAAAGGCAATCCCTGGCGCACTTAAAATTTGCGACAGTAGAAAATTATTTTTTGAATAATTTACTATAGAAAAGGCCATCCCTGGCGCACTTAAAATTTGCGACGGTAGAAAATTATTTTTTGAATAATTTACTATAGAAAAGGCAATCCCTGGCGTAATTAAAATTTGCGACAGTTGAAAATTATTTTTTGAATAATTTACTATAGAAAAGGCAATCCCTGGCGCAATTAAAATTTGCGACAGTAAAAAATTATTTTTTGAATAATTTACTATAGAAAAGGCAATCCCTGGCTTAATTAAAATTTGCGACAGTAAAAAATTATTTTTTGAATAATTTACTATAGAAAAGGCAATCCCTGGCGTAATTAAAATTTGCGACACTAGAAAATTATTTTTTGAATAATTTACTATAGAAAAGGCAATCCCTGGCGCACTTAAAATTTTCGAGACTAAAAAATTATTTTTTGAATAATTTACTATAGAAAAGGCAATCCCTGGCGTAATTAAAATTTGCGACAGTAGAAAATTATTTTTTGAATAATTTACTATAGAAAAGGCAATCCCTGGCGCAATTAAAATTTGCGACAGTATAAAATTATTTTTTGAATAATTTACTATAGAAAAGGCAATCCCTGGCGCACTTAAAATTTGCGACAGTAGAAAATTATTTTTTGAATAATTTACTATAGAAAAGGCAATTCCTGGCGCACTTAAAATTTGCGACAGTAGAAAATTATTTTTTGAATAATTTACTATAGAAAAGGCAATCCCTGGCGCACTTAAAATTTGCGACAATAGAAAATTATTTTTTGAATAATTTACTATAGAAAAGGCAATCCCTGCCGTAATTAAAATTTGCGACAGTAAAAAATTATTTTTTGAGAAATTTACTATAGAAAAGGCAATCCCTGGCGCACTTAAAATTTGCGACAGTAGAAAATTATTTTTTGAAAAATTTACTATAGAAAAGGCAATCCCTGGCGTAATTAAAATTTGCGACAGTATAAAATTATTTTTTGAATAATATACTATAGAAAAGGCAATCCCTGGCGCAATTAAAATTTGCGACAGTATAAAATTATTTTTTGAATAATATACTATAGAAAAGCCAATCCCTGGCGCAATTAAAATTTGCGACAGTATAAAATTATTTTTTGAATAATTTACTATAGAAAAGGCAATCCCTGGCGTAATTAAAATTTGCGACAGTAGAAAATTATTTTTTGAATAATTTACTATTGAAAAGGCAATCCCTGGCGCACTTAAAATTTGCGACAGTAGAAAATTATTTTTTGAATAATTTACTATAGAAAAGGCAATCCCTGGCGCAATTAAAATTTGCGACAGTAAAAAATTATTTTTTGAATAATTTACTATAGAAAAGGCAATCCCTGGCGTAATTAAAATTTGCGAGAGTATAAAATTATTTTTTGAATAATTTACTATATAAAAGGCAATCCCTGGCGTATTTAAAATTTGCGACAGTATAAAATTATTTTTTGAATAATTTACTATAGAAAAGGCAATCCCTGGCGTAATTAAAATTTGCGACAGTATAAAATTATTTTTTGAATAATTTACTATAGAAAAGGCAATCCCTGGCGCACTTAAAATTTGCGACAGTAGAAAATTATTTTTTGAATAATTTACTATAGAAAAGGCAATCCCTGGCGCACTTAAAATTTGCGACAGTAGAAAATTATTTTTTGAATAATTTACTGTAGAAAAGGCAATCCCTGGCGCACTTAAAATTTGCGACAGTAAAAAATTATTTTGTGAGAAATTTACTATAGAAAAGGCAATCCCTGGCGCACTTAAAATTTGCGACAGTAGAAAATTATTTTTTGAATAATTTACTATAGAAAAGGCAATCCCTGGCGTAATTAAAATTTGCGACAGTTGAAAATTATTTTTTGAATAATTTACTATAGAAAAGGCAATCCCTGGCGCAATTAAAATTTGCGACAGTAAAAAATTATTTTTTGAATAATTTACTATAGAAAAGGCAATCCCTGGCGTAATTAAAATTTGCGACAGTAAAAAAATATTTTTTGAATAATTTACTATAGAAAAGGCAATCCCTGGCGCACTTAAAATTTGCGACAGTAGAAAATTATTTTTTGAATAATTTACTATAGAAAAGGCAATCCCTGGCGTAATTAAAATTTGCGACAGTTGAAAATTATTTTTTGAATAATTTACTATAGAAAAGGCAATCCCTGGCGCAATTAAAATTTGCGACAGTAAAAAATTATTTTTTGAATAACTTACTATAGAAAAGGCAATCCCTGGCGTAATTAAAATTTGCGACAGTAAAAAATTATTTTTTGAATAATTTACTATAGAAAAGGCAATCCCTGGCGCACTTAAAATTTGCGACAGTAGAAAATTATTTTTTGAATAATTTACTATAGAAAAGGCAATCCCTGGCGCACTTAAAATTTGCGACAGTAGAAAATTATTTTTTGAATAATTTACTATAGAAAAGGCAATCCCTGGCGTAATTAAAATTTGCGACAGTTGAAAATTATTTTTTGAATAATTTACTATAGAAAAGGCAATCCCTGGCGCAATTAAAATTTGCGACAGTAAAAAATTATTTTTTGAATAATTTACTATAGAAAAGGCAATCCCTGGCGTAATTAAAATTTGCGACAGTAAAAAATTATTTTTTGAATAATTTACTATAGAAAAGGCAATCCCTGGCGTAATTAAAATTTGCGATAGTAGAAAATTATTTTTTGAATAATTTACTATAGAAAAGGCAATCCCTGGCGCACTTAAAATTTTCGAGAGTAAAAAATTATTTTTTGAATAATTTACTATAGAAAAGGCAATCCCTGGCATAATTAAAATTTGCGACAGTAGAAAATTATTTTTTGAATAATTTACTATAGAAAAGGCAATCCCTGGCGCAATTAAAATTTGCGACAGTAAAAAATTATTTTTTGAATAATTTACTATAGAAAAGGCAATCCCTGGCGTAATTAAAATTTGCGACAGTATAAAATTATTTTTTGAATAATTTACTATACAAAAGGCAATCCCTGGCGTATTTAAAATTTGCGACAGTATAAAATTATTTTTTGAATAATTTACTATAGAAAAGGCAATCCCTGGCGTAATTAAAATTTGCGACAGTATAAAATTATTTTTTGAATAATTTACTATAGAAAAGGCAATCCCTGGCGCACTTAAAATTTGCGACAGTAGAAAATTATTTTTTGAATAATTTACTATAGAAAAGGCAATCCCTGGCGCACTTAAAATTTGCGACAGTAGAAAATTATTTTTTGAATAATTTACTATAGAATAGGCAATCCCTGGCGTAATTAAAATTTGCGACAGTTGAAAATTATTTTTTGAATAATTTACTATAGAAAAGGCAATCCCTGGCGCAATTAAAATTTGCGACAGTTAAAAATTATTTTTTGAATAATTTACTATAGAAAAGGCAATCCCTGGCGTAATTAAAATTTGCGAGAGTAAAAAATTATTTTTTGAATAATTTACTATAGAAAAGGCAATCCCTGGCGTAATTAAAATTTGCGACAATAGAAAATTATTTTTTGAATAATTACTATAGAAAAGGCAATCCCTGGCGCAATTAAAATTTGCGACAGTAAAAAATTATTTTTTGCAAAATTTACTATAGAAAAGGCAATCCCTGGCGCACTTAAAATTTGCGACAGTAAAAAATTATTTTGTGAGAAATTTACTATAGAAAAGGCAATCCCTGGCGCACTTAAAATTTGCGACAGTAGAAAATTATTTTTTGAAAAATTTACTATAGAAAAGGCAATCCCTGGCGTAATTAAAATTTGCGACAGTATAAAATTATTTTTTGAATAATATACTATAGAAAAGGCAATCCCTGGCGTAATTAAAATTTGCGACAGTATAAAATTATTTTTTGAATAATATACTATAGAAAAGGCAATCCCTGGCGCAATTAAAATTTGCGACAGTAAAAAATTATTTTTTGCAAAATTTACTATAGAAAAGGCAATCCCTGGCGCACTTAAAATTTTCGAGAGTAAAAAATTATTTTTTGAATAATTTACTATAGAAAAGGCAATCCCTGGCATAATTAAAATTTGCGACAGTAGAAAATTATTTTTTGAATAATTTACTATAGAAAAGGCAATCCCTGGCGCAATTAAAATTTGCGACAGTAAAAAATTATTTTTTGAATAATTTACTATAGAAAAGGCAATCCCTGGCGTAATTAAAATTTGCGACAGTATAAAATTATTTTTTGAATAATTTACTATACAAAAGGCAATCCCTGGCGTATTTAAAATTTGCGACAGTATAAAATTATTTTTTGAATAATTTACTATAGAAAAGGCAATCCCTGGCGTAATTAAAATTTGCGACAGTATAAAATTATTTTTTGAATAATTTACTATAGAAAAGGCAATCCCTGGCGCACTTAAAATTTGCGACAGTAGAAAATTATTTTTTGAATAATTTACTATAGAAAAGGCAATCCCTGGCGCACTTAAAATTTGCGACAGTAGAAAATTATTTTTTGAATAATTTACTATAGAATAGGCAATCCCTGGCGTAATTAAAATTTGCGACAGTTGAAAATTATTTTTTGAATAATTTACTATAGAAAAGGCAATCCCTGGCGCAATTAAAATTTGCGACAGTTAAAAATTATTTTTTGAATAATTTACTATAGAAAAGGCAATCCCTGGCGTAATTAAAATTTGCGAGAGTAAAAAATTATTTTTTGAATAATTTACTATAGAAAAGGCAATCCCTGGCGTAATTAAAATTTGCGACAATAGAAAATTATTTTTTGAATAATTACTATAGAAAAGGCAATCCCTGGCGCAATTAAAATTTGCGACAGTAAAAAATTATTTTTTGCAAAATTTACTATAGAAAAGGCAATCCCTGGCGCACTTAAAATTTGCGACAGTAAAAAATTATTTTGTGAGAAATTTACTATAGAAAAGGCAATCCCTGGCGCACTTAAAATTTGCGACAGTAGAAAATTATTTTTTGAAAAATTTACTATAGAAAAGGCAATCCCTGGCGTAATTAAAATTTGCGACAGTATAAAATTATTTTTTGAATAATATACTATAGAAAAGGCAATCCCTGGCGCAATTAAAATTTGCGACAGTATAAAATTATTTTTTGAATAATTTACTATAGAAAAGGCAATCCCTGGCGCACTTAAAATTTGCGAGAGTAAAAAATTATTTTTTGAATAATTTACTATAGAAAAGACAATCCCTGGCGTAATTAAAATTTGCGACAATAGAAAATTATTTTTTGAATAATTTACTATAGAAAAGGCAATCCCTGGCGCAATTAAAATTTGCGACAGTAAAAAATTATTTTTTGAATAATTTACTATAGAAAAGGCAATCCCTGGCGTAATTAAAATTTGCGAGAGTAAAAAATTATTTTTTGAATAATTTACTATAGAATAGGCAATCCCTGGCGTAATTAAAATTTGCGACAGTAGAAAATTATTTTTTGAATAATTTACTATAGAAAAGGCAATCCCTGGCGCAATTAAAATTTGCGACAGTAAAAAATTATTTTTTGCAAAATTTACTATAGAAAAGGCAATCCCTGGCGCACTTAAAATTTGCGACAGTAAAAAATTATTTTGTGAGAAATTTACTATAGAAAAGGCAATCCCTGGCGCACTTAAAATTTGCGACAGTAGAAAATTATTTTTTGAAAAATTTACTATAGAAAAGGCAATACCTGGCGCACTTAAAATTTGCGACAGTAGAAAATTAATTTTTGGATAATTTACTATAGAAAAGGCAATCCCTGGCGCACTTAAAATTTGCGACAGTAGAAAATTATTTTTTGAATAATTTACTATAGAAAAGGCAATCCCTGGCGCACTTAAAATTTGCGACAGTAGAAAATTATTTTTTGAATAATTTACTATAGAAAAGGCAATCCCTGGCGCACTTAAAATTTGCGACAGTAGAAAATTATTTTTTGAATAATTTACTATAGAAAAGGCAATCCCTGGCGTAATTAAAATTTGCGACAGTTGAAAATTATTTTTTGAATAATTTGCTATAGAAAAGGCAATCCCTGGCGCAATTAAAATTTGCGACAGTAAAAAATTATTTTTTGAATAATTTACTATAGAAAAGGCAATCCCTGGCGTAATTAAAATTTGCGACAGTAAAAAATTATTTTTTGAATAATTTACTATAGAAAAGGCAATCCCTGGCGTAATTAAAATTTGCGACAGTAGAAAATTATTTTTTGAATAATTTACTATAGAAAAGGCAATCCCTGGCGCACTTAAAATTTTCGAGAGTAAAAAATTATTTTTTGAATAATTTACTATAGAAAAGGCAATCCCTGGCGTAATTAAAATTTGCGACAGTAGAAAATTATTTTTTGAATAATTTACTATAGAAAAGGCAATCACTGGCGCAATTAAAATTTGCGACAGTAAAAAATTATTTTTTGAATAATTTACTATAGAAAAGGCAATACCTGGCGTAAATAAAATTTGCGACAGTATAAAATTATTTTTTTGAATAATTTACTATATAAAAGGCAATCCCTGGCGTATTTAAAATTTGCGACAGTATAAAATTATTTTTTGAATAATTTACTATAGAAAAGGCAATCCCTGGCGTAATTAAAATTTGCGACAGTATAAAATTATTTTTTGAATAATTTACTATAGAAAAGGCAATCCCTGGCGCACTTAAAATTTGCGACAGTAGAAAATTATTTTTTGAATAATTTACTATAGAAAAGGCAATCCCTGGCGCACTTAAAATTTGCGACAGTAGAAAATTATTTTTTGAATAATTTACTATAGAAAAGACAATCCCTGGCGTAATTAAAATTTGCGACAGTTGAAAATTATTTTTTGAATGATTTACTATAGAAAAGGCAATCCCTGGCGCAATTAAAATTTGCGACAGTAAAAAAATTATTTTTTGAATAATTTACTATAGAAAAGGCAATCCCTGGCGTAATTAAAATTTGCGACAGTAAAAAATTATTTTTTGAATAATTTACTATAGAAAAGGCAATCCCTGGCGTAATTAAAATTTGCGACAGTAGAAAATTATTTTTTGAATAATTTACTATAGAAAAGGCAATCCCTGGCGCAATTAAAATTTGCGACAGTAAAAAATTATTTTTTGCAAAATTTACTATAGAAAATGCAATCCCTGGCGCACTTAAAATTTGCGACAGTAAAAAATTATTTTGTGAGAAATTTACTATAGAAAAGGCAATCCCTGGCGCACTTAAAATTTGCGACAGTAGAAAATTATTTTTTGAAAAATTTACTATAGAAAAGGCAATCCCTGGCGTAATTAAAATTTTCGACAGTATAAAATTATTTTTTGAATAATATACTATAGAAAAGGCAATCCCTGGCGCAATTAAAATTTGCGACAGTATAAAATTATTTTTTGAATAATTTACTATAGAAAAGGCAATCCCTGGCGCACTTAAAATTTGCGAGAGTAAAAAATTATTTTTTGAATAATTTACTATAGAAAAGGCAATCCCTGGCGTAATTAAAATTTGCGACAGTAGAAAATTATTTTTTGAATAATTTACTATAGAAAAGGCAATCCTTGGCGCAATTAAAATTTGCGACAGTAAAAAATTATTTTTTGAATAATTTACTATAGAAAAGGCAATCCCTGGCGTAATTAAAATTTGCGACAGTAGAAAATTATTTTTTGCAAAATTTACTATAGAAAAGGCAATCCCTGGCGTAATTAAAATTTGCGACAGTATAAAATTATTTTTTGAATAATATACTATAGAAAAGGCAATCCCTGGCGCAATTAAAATTTGCGACAGTATAAAATTATTTTTTGAATAATTTACTATAGAAAAGGCAATCCCTGGCGCACTTAAAATTTGCGAGAGTAAAAAATTATTTTTTGAATAATTTACTATAGAAAAGGCAATCCCTGGCGTAATTAAAATTTGCGACAGTAGAAAATTATTTTTTGAATAATTTACTATAGAAAAGGCAATCCCTGGCGTAATTAAAATTTGCGACAGTATAAAATTATTTTTTGAATAATATACTATAGAAAAGGCAATCCCTGGCGCAATTACAATTTGCGACAGTATAAAATTATTTTTTGAATAATTTACTATAGAAAAGGCAATCCCTGGTGCACTTAAAATTTGCGAGAGTAAAAAATTATTTTTTGAATAATTTACTATAGAAAAGGCAATCCCTGGCGTAATTAAAATTTGCGACAGTAGAAAATTATTTTTTGAATAATTTACTATAGAAAATGCAATCCCTGGCGCAATTAAAATTTGCGACAGTAAAAAATTATTTTTTGAATAATTTACTATAGAAAAGGCAATCCCTGGCGTAATTAAAATTTGCGACAGTAGAAAATTATTTTTTGAAAAATTTACTATAGAAAAGGCAATACCTGGCGTAATTAAAATTTGCGACAGTATAAAATTATTTTTTGAATAATATACTATAGAAAAGGCAATCCCTGGCGCAATTAAAATTTGCGACAGTATAAAATTATTTTTTGAATAATTTACTATAGAAAAGGCAATCCCTGCGCACTTAAAATTTGCGAGAGTAAAAAATTATTTTTTGAATAATTTACTATAGAAAAGGCAATCCCTGGCGTAATTAAATTTTGCGACAGTAGAAAATTATTTTTTGAATAATTTACTATAGAAAAGGCAATCCCTGGCGAAATTAAAATTTGCGACCGTAAAAAATTATTTTTTGAATAATTTACTATAGAAAAGGCAATCCCTGGCGTAATTAAAATTTGCGACAGTAAAAAATTATTTTTTGAATAATTTACTCTAGAAAACGCAATCCCTGGCGTAATTAAAATTTGCGACAGTAGAAAATTATTTTTTGAATAATTTACTATAGAAAAGGCAATCCCTGGCGTAATTAAAATTTGCGACAGTAAAAAATTATTTTTTGAATAATTTACTATAGAAAAGGCAATCCTTGGCGCACTTAAAATTTGCGACAGTAGAAAATTATTTTTTGAATAATTTACTATAGAAAAGGCAATCCCTGGCGCACTTAAAATTTGCGACAGTAGAAAATTATTTTTTGAATAATTTACTATAGAAAAGGCAATCCCTGCGCACTTAAAATTTGCGAGAGTAAAAAATTATTTTTTGAATAATTTACTATAGAAAAGGCAATCCCTGGCGTAATTAAATTTTGCGACAGTAGAAAATTATTTTTTGAATAATTTACTATAGAAAAGGCAATCCCTGGCGGACTTAAAATTTGCGACAGTAGAAAATTATTTTTTGAATAATTTACTATAGAAAAGGCAATCCTGGCGCACTTAAAATTTGCGACAGTAGAAAATTATTTTTTGAATAATTTACTATAGAAGAGGCAATCCCTGGCGCAATTAAAATTTGCGACAGTAAAAAATTATTTTTTGAATAATTTACTATAGAAAAGGCAATCCCTGGCGTAATTAAAATTTGCGACAGTAAAAAATTATTTTTTGAATAATTTACTATAGAAAAGGCAATCCCTGGCGCACTTAAAATTTGCGACAGTAGAAAATAATTTTTTGAATAATTTACTATAGAAAAGGCAATCCCTGGCGCACTTAAAATTTGCGACAGTAGAAAATTATTTTTTGAATAATTTACTATAGAAAAGGCAATCCCTGGCGCAATTAAAATTTGCGACAGTAAAAAATTATTTTTCGAATAATTTACTATAGAAAAGGCAATCGCTGGCGTAATTAAAATTTGCGACAGTAGAAAATTATTTTTTGAATAATTTACTATAGAAAAGGCAATCCCTGGCGTAATTAAAATTTGCGACAGTAAAAAATTATTTTTTGAATAATTTACTATAGAAAAGGCAATCCCTGGCGCACTTAAAATTTGCGACAGTAGAAAATTATTTTTTGAATAATTTACTATAGAAAAGGCAATCCCTGGCGCACTTAAAATTTGCGACAGTAGAAAATAATTTTTTCAATAATTTACTATAGAAAAGGCAATCCCTGGCGTAATTAAAATTTACGACAGTAGAAAATTATTTTTTGAATAATTTACTATAGAAAAGGCAATCCCTGGCGTAATTAAAATTTGCGACAGTAAAAAATTATTTTTTGAATAATTTACTATAGAAAAGGCAATCCCTGGCGCACTTAAAATTTGCGACAGTAGAAAATTATTTTTTGAATAATTTACTATAGAAAAGGCAATCCCTGGCGCACTTAAAATTTGCGACAGTAGAAAATTATTTTTTGAATAATTTACTATAGAAAAGGCAATCCCTGGCGTAATTAAAATTTACGACAGTAGAAAATTATTTTTTGAATAATTTACTATAGAAAAGGCAATCCCTGGCGTAATTAAAATTTGCGACAGTAAAAAATTATTTTTTGAATAATTTACTATAGAAAAGGCAATCCCTGGCGCACTTAAAATTTGCGACAGTAGAAAATTATTTTTTGAATAATTTACTATAGAAAAGGCAATCCCTGGCGCAATTAAAATTTGCGACAGTAAAAAATTATTTTTTGAATAATTTACTATAGAAAAGGCAATCGCTGGCGTAATTAAAATTTGCGACAGTAAAAAATTATTTTTTGAATAATTTACTATAGAAAAGGCAATCCCTGGCGCACTTAAAATTTGCGACAGTAGAAAATTATTTTTTGAATAATTTACTATAGAAAAGGCAATCCCTGGCGCACTTAAAATTTGCGACAGTAGAAAATTATTTTTTGAATAATTTACTATAGAAAAGGCAATCCCTGGCGTAATTAAAATTTGCGACAGTAGAAAATTATTTTTTGAATAATTTACTATAGAAAAGGCAATCCCTGGCGTAATTAAAATTTGCGACAGTAAAAAATTATTTTTTGAATAATTTACTATAGAAAAGGCAATCCCTGGCGTAATTAAAATTTGCGACAGTAGAAAATTATTTTTTGAATAATTTACTATAGAAAAGGTAATCCCTGGCGCAATTAAAATTTGCGACAGTAAAAAATTATTTTTGCAAAATTTACTATAGAAAAGGAAATCCCTGGCGCACTTAAAATTTGCGACAGTAAAAAATTATTTTGTGAGAAATTTACTATAGAAAAGGCAATCCCTGGCGCACTTAAAATTTGCGACAGTAGAAAATTATTTTTTGAAAAATGTACTATAGAAAAGGCAATCCCTGGCGTAATTAAAATTTGCGACAGTATAAAATTATTTTTTGAATAATATACTATAGAAAAGGCAATCCCTGGCGCAATTAAAATTTGCGACAGTATAAAATTATTTTTTGAATAATTTACTATAGAAAAGGCAATCCCTGGCGCACTTAAAATTTGCGAGAGTAAAAAATTATTTTTTGAATAATTTACTATAGAAAAGGCAATCCCTGGCGTAATTAAAATTTGCGACAGTAGAAAATTATTTTTTGAATAATTTACTACAGAAAAGGCAATCCCTGGCGCAATTAAAATTTGCGACAGTAAAAAATTATTTTTTGAATAATTTACTATAGAAAAGGCAATCCCTGGCGTAATTAAAATTTGCGACAGTAAAAAATTATTTTTTGAATAATTTACTATAGAAAAGGCAATCCCTGGCGTAATTAAAATTTGCGACAGTAGAAAATTATTTTTTGAATAATTTACTATAGAAAAGGCAATCCCTGGCGTAATTAAAATTTGCGACAGAAAAAAATTATTTTTTGAATAATTTACTATAGAAAAGGCAATCCCTGGCGCACTTAAAATTTGCGACAGTAGAAAATTATTTTTTGAATAATTTACTATAGAAATGGCAATCCCTGGCGCACTTAAAATTTGCGACAGTAGAAAATTATTTTTTGAATAATTTACTATAGAAAAGGCAATCCCTGGCGCAATTAAAATTTGCGAGAGTAAAAAATTATTTTTTGAATAATTTACTATAGAAAAGGCAATCCCTGGCGTAATTAAAATTTGCGACAGTAAAAAATTATTTTTTGAATAATTTACTATAGAAAAGGCAATCCCTGGCGCACTTAAAATTTGCGACAGTAGAAAATTATTTTTTGAATAATTTACTATAGAAAAGGCAATCCCTGGCGCACTTAAAATTTGCGACAGTAGAAAATTATTTTTTGAATAATTTACTATAGAAAAGGCAATCCCTGGCGCAATTAAAATTTGCGACAGTAAAAAATTATTTTTTGAATAATTTACTATAGAAAAGGCAATCCCTGGCGTAATTAAAATTTGCGACAGTAAAAAATTATTTTTTGAATAATTTACTATAGAAAAGGCAATCCCTGGCGTAATTAAAATTTGCGACAGTAGAAAATTATTTTTTGAATAATTTACTATAGAAAAGGTAATCCCTGGCGCAATTAAAATTTGCGACAGTAAAAAATTATTTTTTGCAAAATTTACTATAGAAAAGGAAATCCCTGGCGCACTTAAAATTTGCGACAGTAAAAAATTATTTTGTGAGAAATTTACTATAGAAAAGGCAATCCCTGGCGCACTTAAAATTTGCGACAGCAGAAAATTATTTTTTGAAAAATGTACTATAGAAAAGGCAATCCCTGGCGTAATTAAAATTTGCGACAGTATAAAATTATTTTTTGAATAATATACTATAGAAAAGGCAATCCCTGGCGCAATTAAAATTTGCGACAGTATAAAATTATTTTTTGAATAATTTACTATAGAAAAGGCAATCCCTGGCGCACTTAAAATTTGCGAGAGTAAAAAATTATTTTTTGAATAATTTACTATAGAAAAGGCAATCCCTGGCGTAATTAAAATTTGCGACAGTAGAAAATTATTTTTTGAATAATTTACTATAGAAAAGGCAATCCCTGGCGCAATTAAAATTTGCGACAGTAAAAAATTATTTTTTGAATAATTTACTATAGAAAAGGCAATCCCTGGCGTAATTAAAATTTGCGACAGTAAAAAATTATTTTTTGAATAATTTACTATAGAAAAGGCAATCCCTGGCGTAATTAAAATTTGCGACAGTAGAAAATTATTTTTTGAATAATTTACTATAGAAAAGGCAATCCCTGGCGTAATTAAAATTTGCGACAGTAAAAAATTATTTTTTGAATAATTTACTATAGAAAAGGCAATCCCTGGCGCACTTAAAATTTGCGACAGTAGAAAATTATTTTTTGAATAATTTACTATAGAAATGGCAATCCCTGGCGCACTTAAAATTTGCGACAGTAGAAAATTATTTTTTGAATAATTTACTATAGAAAAGGCAATCCCTGGCGCAATTAAAATTTGCGAGAGTAAAAAATTATTTTTTGAATAATTTACTATAGAAAAGGCAATCCCTGGCGTAATTAAAATTTGCGACAGTAAAAAATTATTTTTTGAATAATTTACTCTAGAAAAGGCAATCCCTGGCGCACTTAAAATTTGCGACAGTAGAAAATTATTTTTTGAATAATTTACTATAGAAAAGGCAATTCCTGGCGCACTTAAAATTTGCGACAGTAGAAAATTATTTTTTGAATAATTTACTATAGAAAAGGCAATCCCTGGCGCAATTAAAATTTGCGACAGTAAAAAATTATTTTTTGAATAATTTACTATAGAAAAGGCAATCCCTGGCGTAATTAAAATTTGTGAGAGTAAAAAATTATTTTTTGAATAATTTACTATATAAAAGGCAATCCCTGGCGTAATTAAAATTTGCGACAGTAGAAAATTATTTTTTGAATAATTTACTATAGAAAAGGCAATCCCTGGCGCAATTAAAATTTGCGACAGTAAAAAATTATTTTTTGAATAATTTACTATAGAAAAGGCAATCCCTGGCGTAATTAAAATTTGCGACAGTAAAAAATTATTTTTTGAATAATTTACTATAGAAAAGGCAATCCCTGGCGTAATTAAAATTTGCGACAGTAGAAAATTATTTTTTGAATAATTTACTATAGAAAAGGCAATCCCTGGCGTAATTAAAATTTGCGACAGTAAAAAATTATTTTTTGAATAATTTACTATAGAAAAGGCAATCCCTGGCGCACTTAAAATTTGCGACAGTAGAAAATTATTTTTTGAATAATTTACTATAGAAAAGGCAATCCCTGGTGCACTTAAAATTTGCGACAGTAGAAAATTATTTTTTGAATAATTTACTATAGAAAAGGCAATCCCTGGGGCAATTAAAATTTGCGAGAGTAAAAAATTATTTTTTGAATAATTTACTATAGAAAAGGCAATCCCTGGCGTAATTAAAATTTGCGACAGTAAAAAACTATTTTTTGAATAATTTACTATAGAAAAGGCAATCCCTGGCGCACATAAAATTTGCGACAGTAGAAAATTATTTTTTGAATAATTTACTATAGAAAAGGCAATCCCTGGCGCACTTAAAATTTGCGACAGTAGAAAATTATTTTTTGAATAATTTACTATAGAAAAGGCAATCCCTGGCGCAATTAAAATTTGCGACAGTTAAAAATTATTTTTTGAATAATTTACTATAGAAAAGGCAATCCCTGGCGTAATTAAAATTTGCGACAGTAAAAAATTATTTTTTGAATAATTTACTATAGAAAAGGCAATCCCTGGCGTAATTAAAATTTGCGACAGTAGAAAATTATTTTTTGAATAATTTACTATAGAAAAGGCAATCCCTGGCGCAATTAAAATTTGCGACAGTAAAAAATTATTTTTTGCAAAATTTACTATAGAAAAGGCAATCCCTGGCGCACTTAAAATTTGCGACAGTAGAAAATTATTTTTTGAATAATTTACTATAGAAAAGGCAATCCCTGGCGCACTTAAAATTTGCGACAGTAGAAAATTATTTTTTGAATAATTTACTATAGAAAAGGCAATCCCTGGCGTAATTAAAATTTGCGACAGTTGAAAATTATTTTTTGAATAATTTACTATAGAAAAGGCAATCCCTGGCGCAATTAAAATTTGCGACAGTAAAAAATTATTTTTTGAATAATTTACTATAGAAAAGGCAATCCCTGGCGTAATTAAAATTTGCGACAGTAAAAAATTATTTTTTGAATAATTTACTATAGAAAAGGCAATCCCTGGCGTAATTAAAATTTGCGACAGTAGAAAATTATTTTTTGAATAATTTACTATAGAAAAGGCAATCCCTGGCGCACTTAAAATTTTCGAGAGTAAAAAATTATTTTTTGAATAATTTACTATAGAAGAGGCAATCCCTGGCGTAATTAAAATATGCGACAGTAGAAAATTATTTTTTGAATAATTTACTATAGAAAAGGCAATCCCTGGCGCAATTAAAATTTGCGACAGTAAAAAATTATTTTTTTAATAATTTACTATAGAAAAGGCAATCCCTGGCGTAATTAAAATTTGCGACAGTATAAAATTATTTTTTGAATAATTTACTATATAAAAGGCAATCCCTGGCGTATTTAAAATTTGCGACAGTATAAAATTATTTTTTGAATAATTTACTATAGAAAAGGCAATCCCTGGCGTAATTAAAATTTGCGACAGTATAAAATTATTTTTTGAATAATTTACTATAGAAAAGGCAATCCCTGGCGCACTTAAAATTTGCGACAGTAGAAAATTATTTTTTGAATAATTTACTATAGAAAAGGCAATCCCTGGCGCACTTAAAATTTGCGACAGTAGAAAATTATTTTTTGAATAATTTACTATAGAAAAGGCAATCCCTGGCGTAATTAAAATTTTCGACAGTTGAAAATTATTTTTTGAATAATTTACTATAGAAAAGGCAATCCCTGGCGCAATTAAAATTTGCGACAGTAAAAAATTATTTTTTGAATAATTTACTATAGAAAAGGCAATCCCTGGCGTAATTAAAATTTGCGACAGTAAAAAATTATTTTTTGAATAATTTACTATAGAAAAGGCAATCCCTGGCGTAATTAAAATTTGCGACAGTAGAAAATTATTTTTTGAATAATTTACTATAGAAAAGGCAATCCCTGGCGCAATTAAAATTTGCGACAGTAAAAAATTATTTTTTGCAAAATTTACTATAGAAAAGGCAATCCCTGGCGCACTTAAAATTTGCGACAGTAAAAAATTATTTTGTGAGAAATTTACTATACAAAAGGCAATCCCTGGCGCACTTAAAATTTGCGACAGTAGAAAATTATTTTTTGAAAAATTTACTATAGAAAAGGCAATCCCTGGCGTAATTAAAATTTGCGACAGTATAAAATTATTTTTTGAATAATATACTATAGAAAAGGCAATCCCTGGCGCAATTAAAATTTGCGACAGTATAAAATTATTTTTTGAATAATTTACTATAGAAAAGGCAATCCCTGGCGCACTTAAAATTTGCGACAGTAGAAAATTATTTTTTTAATAATTTACTATAGAAAAGGCAATCCCTGGCGCAATTAAAATTTGCGACAGTAAAAAATTATTTTTTGAATAATTTACTATATAAAAGGCAATCCCTGGCGTATTTAAAATTTGCGACAGTATAAAATTATTTTTTGAATAATTTACTATAGAAAAGGGAATCCCTGGCGCAATTAAAATTTGCGACAGTAAAAAATTATTTTTTGCAAAATTTACTATAGAAAAGGCAATCCCTGGCGCACTTAAAATTTGCGACAGTAAAAAACTATTTTGTGAGAAATTTACTATAGAAAAGGCAATCCCTGGCGCACTTAAAATTTGCGACAGTAGAAAATTATTTTTTGAAAAATTTACTATAGAAAAGGCAATTCCTGGCGTAATTAAAATTTGCGACAGTATAAAATTATTTTTTGAATAATATACTATAGAAAAGGCAATCCCTGGCGCAATTAAAATTTGCGACAGTATAAAATTATTTTTTGAATAATTTACTATAGAAAAGGCAATCCCTGGCGCACTTAAAATTTGCGAGAGTAAAAAATTATTTTTTGAATAATTTACTATAGAAAAGGCAATCCCTGGCGTAATTAAAATTTGCGACAGTATAAAATTATTTTTTGAATAATATACTATAGAAAAGGCAATCCCTGGCGCAATTAAAATTTGCGACAGTATAAAATTATTTTTTGAATAATTTACTATAGAAAAGGCAATCCCTGGCGCACTTAAAATTTGCGAGAGTAAAAAATTATTTTTTGAATAATTTACTATAGAAAAGGCAATCCCTGGCGTAATTAAAATTTGCGACAGTAGAAAATTATTTTTTGAATAATTTACTATAGAAAAGGCAATCCCTGGCGCAATTAAAATTTGCGACAGTAAAAAATTATTTTTTGAATAATTTACTATAGAAAAGGCAATCCCTGGCGTAATTAAAATTTGCGACAGTAAAAAATTATTTTTTGAATAATTTACTATAGAAAAGGCAATCCCTGGCGTAATTAAAATTTGCGACAGTAGAAAATTATTTTTTGAATAATTTACTATAGAAAAGGCAATCCCTGGCGTAATTAAAATTTGCGACAGTAAAAAATTATTTTTTGAATAATTTACTATAGAAAAGGCAATCCCTGGCGCACTTAAAATTTGCGACAGTAGAAAATTATTTTTTGAATAATTTACTATAGAAAAGGCAATCCCTGGCGCACTTAAAATTTGCGACAGTAGAAAATTATTTTTTGAATAATTTACTATAGAAAAGGCAATCCCTGGCGCAATTAAAATTTGCGACAGTAAAAAATTATTTTTTGAATAATTTACTATAGAAAAGGCAATCCCTGGCGTAATTAAAATTTGCGACAGTATAAAATTATTTTTTGAATAATTTACTATATAAAAGGCAATCCCTGGCGTATTTAAAATTTGCGACAGTATAAAATTATTTTTTGAATAATTTACTATAGAAAAGGCATTCCCTGGCGTAATTAAAATTTGCGACAGTATAAAATTATTTTTTGAATAATTTACTATAGGAAAGGCAATCCCTGGCGCACTTAAAATTTGCGACAGTAGAAAATTATTTTTTGAATAATTTACTATAGAAAAGGCAATCCCTGGCGCACTTAAAATTTGCGACAGTAGAAAATTATTTTTTGAATAATTTACTATAGAAAAGGCAATCCCTGGCGTAATTAAAATTTGCGACAGTTGAAAATTATTTTTTGAATAATTTACTATAGAAAAGGCAATCCCTGGCGCAATTAAAATTTGTGACAGTTGAAAATTATTTTTTGAATAATTTACTATAGAAAAGGCAATCCCTGGCGCACTTAAAATTTGCGACAGTAAAAAATTATTTTTTGAATAATTTACTATAGAAAAGGCAATCCCTGGCGTAATTAAAATTTGCGACAGTAGAAAATTATTTTTTGAATAATTTACTATAGAAAAGGCAATCCCTGGCGCAATTAAAATTTGCGACAGTAAAAAATTATTTTTTGAATAATTTACTATAGAAAAGGCAATCCCTGGCGTAATTAAAATTTGCGACAGTAAAAAATTATTTTTTGAATAATTTACTATAGAAAAGGCAATCCCTGGCGTAATTAAAATTTGCGACAGTAGAAAATTATTTTTTGAATAATTTACTATAGAAAAGGCAATCCCTGGCGCACTTAAAATTTGCGACAGTAGAAAATTATTTTTTGAATAATTTACTATAGAAAAGGCAATCCCTGGCGCAATTAAAATTTGCGACAGTAAAAAATTATTTTTTGAATAATTTACTATAGAAAAGGCAATCCCTGGCGTAATTAAAATTTGCGAGAGTAAAAAATTATTGTTTGAATAATTTACTATAGAAAAGGCAATCCCTGGCGCACTTAAAATTTGCGACAGTAGAAAATTATTTTTTGAATAATTTACTATAGAAAAGGCAATCCCTGGCGCACTTAAAATTTGCGACAGTAGAAAATTATTTTTTGAATAATTTACTATAGAAAAGGCAATCCCTGGCGCAATTAAAATTTGCGACAGTAAAAAATTATTTTTTGAATAATTTACTATAGAAAAGGCAATCCCTGGCGTAATTAAAATTTGCGACAGTAAAAAATTATTTTTTGAATAATTTACTATAGAAAAGGCAATCCCTGGCGTAATTAAAATTTGCGACAGTAGAAAATAATTTTTTGAATAATTTACTATAGAAAAGGCAATCCCTGGCGTAATTAAAATTTGCGACAGTAAAAAATTATTTTTTGAATAATTTACTATAGAAAAGGCAATCCCTGGCGCACTTAAAATTTGCGACAGTAGAAAATTATTTTTTGAATAATTTACTATAGAAAAGGCAATCCCTGGCGCACTTAAAATTTGCGACAGTAGAAAATTATTTTTTGAATAATTTACTATAGAAAAGGCAATCCCTGGCGCAATTAAAATTTGCGACAGTAAAAAATTATTTTTTGAATAATTTACTATAGAAAAGGCAATCCCTGGCGTAATTAAAATTTGCGACAGTAAAAAATTATTTTTTGAATAATTTACTATAGAAAAGGCAATCCCTGGCGCACTTAAAATTTGCGACAGTAGAAAATTATTTTTTGAATAATTTACTATAGAAAAGGCAATCCCTGGCGCACTTAAAATTTGCGACAGTAGAAAATTATTTTTTGAATAATTTACTATAGAAAAGGCAATCCCTGGCGCAATTAAAATTTGCGACAGTAAAAAATTATTTTTTGAATAATTTACTATAGAAAAGGCAATCCCTGGCGTAATTAAAATTTGCGACAGTAAAAAATTATTTTTTGAATAATTTACTATAGAAAAGGCAATCCCTGGCGTAATTAAAATTTGCGACAGTAGAAAATTATTTTTTGAATAATTTACTATAGAAAAGGCAATCCCTGGCGCAATTAAAATTTGCGACAGTAAAAAATTATTTTTTGCAAAATTTACTATAGAAAAGGCAATCCCTGGCGCACTTAAAATTTGCGACAGTAAAAAATTATTTTGTGAGAAATTTACTATAGAAAAGGCAATCCCTGGCGCACTTAAAATATGCGACAGTAGAAAATTATTTTTTGAAAAATTTACTATAGAAAAGGCAATTCCTGGCGTAATTAAAATTTGCGACAGTATAAAATTATTTTTTGAATATTATACTATAGAAAAGGCAATCCCTGGCGCAATTAAAATTTGCGACAGTATAAAATTATTTTTTGAATAATTTACTATAGAAAAGGCAATCCCTGGCGCACTTAAAATTTGCGAGAGTAAAAAATTATTTTTTGAATAATTTACTATAGAAAAGGCAATCCCTGGCGTAATTAAAATTTGCGACAGTAAAAAATTATTTTTTGAATAATTTACTATAGAAAAGGCAATCCCTGGCGCACTTAAAATTTGCGACAATAGAAAATTATTTTTTGAATAATTTACTATAGAAAAGGCAATCCCTGGCGTAATTAAAATTTGCGACAGTAAAAAATTATTTTTTGAATAATTTACTATAGAAAAAGCAATCCCTGGCTTAATTAAAATTTGCGACAGTAGAAAATTATTTTTTGAATAATTTACTATAGTAAAGGCAATCCCTGGCGCAATTAAAATTTGCGACAGTAAAAAATTATTTTTTGCAAAATTTACTATAGAAAAGGCAATCCCTGGCGCACTTAAAATTTGCGACAGTAAAAAATTATTTTGTGAGAAATTTACTATAGAAAAGGCAATCCCTGGCGCACTTAAAATTTGCGACAGTAGAAAATTATTTTTTGAAAAATTTACTATAGAAAAGGCAATCCCTGGCGTAATTAAAATTTGCGACAGTATAAAATTATTTTTTGAATAATATACTATAGAAAAGGCAATCCCTGGCGCAATTAAAATTTGCGACAGTATAAAATTATTTTTTGAATAATTTACTATAGAAAAGGCAATCCCTGGCGCCCTTAAAATTTGCGAGAGTAAAAAATTATTTTTTGAATAATTTACAATAGAAAAGGAAATCCCTGGCGTAATTAAAATTTGCGACAGTAGAAAATTATTTTTTGAATAATTTACTATAGAAAAGGCAATCCCTGGCGCAATTAAAATTTGCGACAGTAAAAAATTATTTTTTGAATAATTTACTATAGTATAGTTAATCCCTGGCGTAATTAAAATTTGCGATAGTAAAAAATTATTTTTTGAATAATTTACTATAGAAAAGCCAATCCCTGGCGTAATTAAAATTTGCGACAGTAGAAAATTATTTTTTGAATAATTTACTATAGAAAAGGCAATCCCTGGCGTAATTAAAATTTGCGACAGTAAAAAATTATTTTTTGAATAATTTACTATAGAAAAGGCAATCCCTGGCGCACTTAAAATTTGCGACAGTAGAAAATTATTTTTTGAATAATTTACTATAGAAAAGGCAATCCCTGGCGTAATTAAAATTTGCGACAGTAAAAAATTATTTTCTGAATAATTTACTATAGAAAAGGCAATCCCTGGCGTAATTAAAATTTGCGACAGTAAAAAATTATTTTTTGAATAATTTACTATAGAAAAGGCAATCCCTGGCGTAATTAAAATTTGCGACAGTAGAAAATTATTTTTTGAATAATTTACTATAGAAAAGGCAATACCTGGCGCAATTAAAATTTGCGACAGTAAAAAATTATTTTTTGCAAAATTTACTATAGAAAAGGCAATCCCTGGCGCACTTAAAATTTGCGACAGTAAAAAATTATTTTGTGAGAAATTTACTATAGAAAAGGCAATCCCTGGCGCACTTAAAATTTGTGACAGTAGAAAATTATTTTTTGAAAAATTTACTATAGAAAAGGCAATCCCTGGCGTAATTAAAATTTGCGACAGTATAAAATTATTTTTTGAATAATATACTATAGAAAAGGCAATCCCTGGCGCAATTAAAATTTGCGACAGTATAAAATTATTTTTTGAATAATTTACCATAGAAAGGGCAATCCCTGGCGCACTTAAAATTTGCGAGAGTAAAAAATTATTTTTTGAATAATTTACTATAGAAAAGGCAATCCCTGGCGTAATTAAAATTTGCGACAGTAGAAAATTATTTTTTGAATAATTTACTATAGAAAAGGCAATCCCTGGCGTAATTAAAATTTGCGACAGTAGAAAATTATTTTTTGAATAATTTACTATAGAAAAGGCAATCCATGGCGTAATTAAAATTTGCGACAGTATAAAATTATTTTTTGAATAATATACTATAGAAAAGGCAATCCCTGGCGCAATTAAAATTTGCGACAGTATAAAATTATTTTTTGAATAATTTACTATAGAAAAGGCAATCCCTGGCGCACTTAAAATTTGCGAGAGTAAAAAATTATTTTTTGAATAATTTACTATAGAAAAGGCAATACCTGGCGCAATTAAAATTTGCGACAGTAGAAAATTATTTTTTGAATAATTTACTATAGAAAAGGCAATCCCTGGCGCAATTAAAATTTGCGACAGTAAAAAATTATTTTTTGAATAATTTACTATAGAAAAGGAAATCCCTGGCGTAATTAAAATTTGCGACAGTAGAAAATTATTTTTTGAATAATTTACTATAGAAAAGGCAATCCCTGGCGCAATTAAAATTTGCGACAGTAAAAAATTATTTTTTGAATAATTTACTATAGAAAAGGCAATCCCTGGCGTAATTAAAATTTGCGACAGTAAAAAATTATTTTTTGAATAATTTACTATAGAAAAGGCAATCCCTGGCGTAATTAAAATTTGCGACAGTAGAAAATTATTTTTTGAATAATTTACTATAGAAAAGGCAATCCCTGGCGTAATTAAAATTTGCGACAGTAAAAAATTATTTTTTGAATAATTTACTATAGAAAAGGCAATCCCTGGCGCACTTAAAATTTGCGACAGTAGAAAATTATTTTTTTGAATAATTTACTATAGAAAAGGCAATCCCTGGCGCACTTAAAATTTGCGACAGTAGAAAATTATTTTTTGAATAATTTACTATAGAAAAGGCAATCCCTGGCGCAATTAAAATTTGCGACAGTAAAAAATTATTTTTTGAATAATCTACTATAGAAAAGGCAATCCCTGGCGTAATTAAAATTTGCGACAGTAAAAAATTATTTTTTGAATAATTTACTATAGAAAAGGCAATCCCTGGCGCACTTAAAATTTGCGACAGTAGAAAATTATTTTTTGAATAATTTACTATAGAAAAGGCAATCCCTGGCGCACTTAAAATTTGCGACAGTAGAAAATTATTTTTTGAATAATTTACTATAGAAAAGGCAATCCCTGGCGCAATTAAAATTTGCGACAGTAAAAAATTATTTTTTGAATAATTTACTATAGAAAAGGCAATTCCTGGCGTAATTAAAATTTGCGACAGTAAAAAATTATTTTTTGAATAATTTACTATAGAAAAGGCAATACCTGGCGTAATTAAAATTTGCGACAGTAGAAAATTATTTTTTGAATAATTTACTATAGAAAAGGCAATCCCTGGCGCAATTAAAATTTGCGACAGTAAAAAATTATTTTTTGCAAAATTTACTATAGAAAAGTCAATCCCTGGCGCACTTAAAATTTGCGACAGTAAATAGTTATTTTGTGAGAAATTTACTATAGAAAAGGCAATCCCTGGCGCACTTAAAATTTGCGACAGTAGAAAATTATTTTTTGAAAAATTTACTATAGAAAAGGCAATCCCTGGCGTAATTAAAATTTGCGACAGTATAAAATTATTTTTTGAATAATATACTATAGAAAAGGCAATCCCTGGCGCAATTAAAATTTGCGACAGTATAAAATTATTTTTTGAATAATTTACTATAGAAAAGGCAATCCCTGGCGCACTTAAAATTTGCGAGAGTAAAAAATTATTTTTTGAATAATTTACTATAGAAAAGGCAATCCCTGGCGTAATTAAAATTTGCGACAGTAGAAAATTATTTTTTGAATAATTTACTATAGAAAAGGCAATACCTGGCGCAATTAAAATTTGCGACAGTAAAAAATTATTTTTTGAATAATTTACTATAGAAAAGGCAATCCTTGGCGTAATTAAAATTTGCGACAGTAAAAAATTATTTTTTGAATAATTTACTATAGAAAAGGCAATCCCTGGCGTAATTAAAATTTGCGACAGTAGAAAATTATTTTTTGAATAATTTACTATAGAAAAGGCAATCCCTGGCGTAATTAAAATTTGCGACAGTAAAAAATTATTTTTTGAATAATTTACTATAGAAAAGGCAATCCCTGGCGCACTTAAAATTTGCGACGGTAGAAAATTATTTTTTGAATAATTTACTATAGAAAAGGCAATCCCTGGCGCAATTAAAATTTGCGACAGTAAAAAATTATTTTTTGAATAATTTACTATAGAAAAAGCAATCCCTGGCGTAATTAAAATTTGCGACAGTAAAAAATTATTTTTTGAATAATTTACTATAGAAAAGGCAATCCCTGGCGCACTTAAAATTTGCGACAGTAGAAAATTATTTTTTGAATAATTTACTATAGAAAAGGCAATCCCTGGCGTAATTATAATTTGCGACAGTAAAAAATTATTTTTTGAATAATTTACTATAGAAAAGGCAATCCCTGGCGTAATTAAAATTTACGACAGTAGAAAATTATTTTTTGAATAATTTACTATAGAAAAGGCAATCCCTGGCGCAATTAAAATTTGCGACAGTAAAAAATTATTTTTTGCAAAATTTACTATAGAAACGGCAATCCCTGGCGCACTTAAAATTTGCGACAGTAAAAAATTATTTTGTGAAAAATTTACTATAGAAAAGGCAATCCCTGGCGCACTTAAAATTTGCGACAGTAGAAAATTATTTTTTGAAAAATTTACTATAGAAAGGGCAATCCCTGGCGTAATTAAAATTTGCGACAGTATAAAATTATTTTTTGAATAATATACTATAGAAAAGGCAATCCCTGGCGCAATTAAAATTTGCGACAGTATAAAATTATTTTTTGAATAATTTACTATAGAAAAGCCAATCCCTGGCGCACTTAAAATTTGCGACAGTAGAAAATTATTTTTTGAATAATTTACTATAGAAAAGGCAATCCCTGGCGTAATTAAAATTTGCGACAGTTGAAAATTATTTTTTGAATAATTTACTATAGAAAAGGCAATCCCTGGCGCAATTAAAATTTGCGACAGTAAAAAATTATTTTTTGAATAACTTACTATAGAAAAGGCAATCCCTGGCGTAATTAAAATTTGCAACAGTAAAAAATTATTTTTTGAATAATTTACTATAGAAAAGGCAATCCCTGGCGTAATTAAAATTTGCGACAGTAGAAAATTATTTTTTGAATAATTTACTATAGAAAAGGCAATCCCTGGCGCAATTAAAATTTGCGACAGTAAAAAATTATTTTTTGCAAAATTTACTATAGAAAAGGCAATCCCTGGCGCACTTAAAATTTGCGAAAGTAAAAAATTATTTTGTGAGAAATTTACTATAGAAAGGCAATCCCTGGCGCACTTAAAATTTGCGACAGTAGAAAATTATTTTTTGAAAAATTTACTATAGAAAAGGCAATCCCTGGCGTAATTAAAATTTGCGACAGTATAAAATTATTTTTTGAATAATATACTATAGAAAAGGCAATCCCTGGCGCAATTAAAATTTGCGACAGTATAAAATTATTTTTTGAAAAATTTACTATAGAAAAGGCAATCCCTGGCGTAATTAAAATTTGCGACAGTATAAAATTATTTTTTGAATAATATACTATAGAAAAGGCAATCCCTGGCGCAATTAAAATTTGCGACAGTATAAAATTATTTTTTGAATAATTTACTATAGAAAAGGCAATCCCTGGCGCACTTAAAATTTGCGAGAGTAAAAAATTATTTTTTGAATAATTTACTATAGAAAAGGCAATCCCTGGCGTAATTAAAATTTGCGACAGTAGAAAATTATTTTTTGAATAATTTACTATAGAAAAGGCAATCCCTGGCGCAATTAAAATTTGCGACAGTAAAAAATTATTTTTTGAATAATTTACTATAGAAAAGGCAATCCCTGGCGCACTTAAAATTTGCGACAGTAAAAAATTATTTTGTGAGAAATTTACTATAGAAAAGGCAATGCCTGGCGCACTTAAAATTTGCGACAGTAGAAAATTATTTTTTGAAAAATTTACTATAGAAAAGGCAATCCCTGGCGTAATTAAAATTTGCGACAGTATAAAATTATTTTTTGAATAATATACTATAGAAAAGGCAATCCCTGGCGCAATTAAAATTTACGACAGTATAAAATTATTTTTTGAATAATTTACTATAGAAAAGGCAATCCCTGGCGCACTTAAAATTTGCGAGAGTAAAAAATTATTTTTTGAATTATTTACTATAGAAAAGGCAATCCCTGGCGTAATTAAAATTTGCGACAGTAGAAAATTATTTTTTGAATAATTTACTATAGAAAAGGCAATCCCTTTCGTAATTAAAATTTGCGAGAGTAAAAAATTATTTTTTGAATTATTTACTATAGAAAAGGCAATCCCTGGCGTAATTAAAATTTGCGACAGTAGAAAATTACTTTTTGAATAATTTACTATAGAAAAGGCATTCCCTGGCGCACTTAAAATTTGCGACAGTAGAAAATTATTTTTTGAATAATTTACTATAGAAAAGGCAATCCCTGGCGTAATTATAATTTGCGACAGTAAAAAATTATTTTTTGAATAATTTACTATAGAAAAGGCAATCCCTGGCGTAATTAAAATTTGCGACAGTAGAAAATTATTTTTTGAATAATTTACTATAGAAAAGGCAATCCCTGGCGCAATTAAAATTTGCGACAGTAAAAAATTATTTTTTGCAAAATTTACTATAGAAACGGCGCACTTAAAATTTGCGACAGTAAAAAATTATTTTGTGAAAAATTTACTATAGAAAAGGCAATCCCTGTCGCACTTAAAATTTGCGACAGTAGAAAATTATTTTTTGAAAAATTTACTATAGAAAAGGCAATCCCTGGCGTAATTAAAATTTGCGACAGTATAAAATTATTTTTTGAATAATATACTATAGAAAAGGCAATCCCTGGCGCAATTAAAATTTGCGACAGTATAAAATTATTTTTTGAATAATTTACTATAGAAAAGCCAATCCCTGGCGCACTTAAAATTTGCGACAGTAGAAAATTATTTTTTGAATAATTTACTATAGAAAAGGCAATCCCTGGCGTAATTAAAATTTGCGACAGTTGAAAATTATTTTTTGAATAATTTACTATAGAAAAGGCAATCCCTGGCGCAATTAAAATTTGCGACAGTAAAAAATTATTTTTTGAATAACTTACTATAGAAAAGGCAATCCCTGGCGTAATTAAAATTTGCAACAGTAAAAAATTATTTTTTGAATAATTTACTATAGAAAAGGCAATCCCTGGCGTAATTAAAATTTGCGACAGTAGAAAATTATTTTTTGAATAATTTACTATAGAAAAGGCAATCCCTGGCGCAATTAAAATTTGCGACAGTAAAAAATTATTTTTTGCAAAATTTACTATAGAAAAGGCAATCCCTGGCGCACTTAAAATTTGCGACAGTAAAAAATTATTTTGTGAGAAATTTACTATAGAAAGGCAATCCCTGGCGCACTTAAAATATGCGACAGTAGAAAATTATTTTTTGAAAAATTTACTATAGAAAAGGCAATCCCTGGCGTAATTAAAATTTGCGACAGTATAAAATTATTTTTTGAATAATATACTATAGAAAAGGCAATCCCTGGCGCAATTAAAATTTGCGACAGTATAAAATTATTTTTTGAAAAATTTACTATAGAAAAGGCAATCCCTGGCGTAATTAAAATTTGCGACAGTATAAAATTATTTTTTGAATAATATACTATAGAAAAGGCAATCCCTGGCGCAATTAAAATTTGCGACAGTATAAAATTATTTTTTGAATAATTTACTATAGAAAAGGCAATCCCTGGCGCACTTAAAATTTGCGAGAGTAAAAAATTATTTTTTGAATAATTTACTATAGAAAAGGCAATCCCTGGCGTAATTAAAATTTGCGACAGTAGAAAATTATTTTTTGAATAATTTACTATAGAAAAGGCAATCCCTGGCGCAATTAAAATTTGCGACAGTAAAAAATTATTTTTTGAATAATTTACTATAGAAAAGGCAATCCCTGGCGCACTTAAAATTTGCGACAGTAAAAAATTATTTTGTGAGAAATTTACTATAGAAAAGGCAATGCCTGGCGCACTTAAAATTTGCGACAGTAGAAAATTATTTTTTGAAAAATTTACTATAGAAAAGGCAATCCCTGGCGTAATTAAAATTTGCGACAGTATAAAATTATTTTTTGAATAATATACTATAGAAAAGGCAATCCCTGGCGCAATTAAAATTTACGACAGTATAAAATTATTTTTTGAATTATTTACTATAGAAAAGGCAATCCCTGGCGCACTTAAAATTTGCGAGAGTAAAAAATTATTTTTTGAATTATTTACTATAGAAAAGGCAATCCCTGGCGTAATTAAAATTTGCGACAGTAGAAAATTATTTTTTGAATAATTTACTATAGAAAAGGCAATCCCTGGCGCAATTAAAATTTGCGACAGTAAAAAATTATTTTTTGAATAATTTACTATAGAAAAGGCAATCCCTTTCGTAATTAAAATTTGCGAGAGTAAAAAATTATTTTTTGAATTATTTACTATAGAAAAGGCAATCCCTGGCGTAATTAAAATTTGCGACAGTAGAAAATTACTTTTTGAATAATTTACTATAGAAAAGGCAATCCCTGGCGTAATTAAAATTTGCGACAGTAAAAAATTATTTTTTGAATAATTTACTATAGAAAAGGCAATCCCTGGCGCACTTAAAATTTGCGACAGTAGAAAATTATTTTTTGAATAATTTACTATAGAAAAGGCAATCCCTGGCGCACTTAAAATTTGCGACAGTAGAAAATTATTTTTTGAATAATTTACTATAGAAAAGGCAATCCCTGGCGCAATTAAAATTTGCGACAGTAAAAAATTATTTTTTGAATAATTTACTATAGAAAAGGCAATCCCTGGCGTAATTAAAATTTGCGACAGTAAAAAATTATTTTTTGAATAATTTACTATAGAAAAGGCAATCCCTGGCGTAATTAAAATTTGCGACAGTAAAAAATTATTTTTTGAATAATTTACTATAGAAAAGGCAATCCCTGGCGTAATTAAAATTTGCGACAGTAGAAAATTATTTTTTGAATAATTTACTATAGAAAACGCGTAATTAAAATTTGTGACAGTAGAAAATTATTTTTTGAATAATTTACTATAGAAAACGCAATCCCTGGCGCAATTAAAATTTGCGACAGTAAAAAATTATTTTTTGCAAAATTTACTATAGAAAAGGCAATCCCTGGCGCAATTAAAATTTTCGACAGTAAAAAATTATTTTGTGAGAAATTTACTATAGAAAAGGCAATCCCTGGCGCACTTAAAATTTGCGACAGTAGAAAATTATTTTTTGAAAAATTTACTATAGAAAAGGCAATCCCTGGCGTAATTAAAATTTGCGACAGTATAAAATTATTTTTTGAATAATATACTATAGAAAAGGCAATCCCTGGCGCAATTAAAATTTGCGACAGTATAAAATTATTTTTTGAATAATATACTATAGAAAAGGCAATCCCTTTCGTAATTAAAATTTGCGAGAGTAAAAAATTATTTTTTGAATTATTTACTATAGAAAAGGCAATCCCTGGCGTAATTAAAATTTGCGACAGTAGAAAATTACTTTTTGAATAATTTACTATAGAAAAGGCAATCCCTGGCGTAATTAAAATTTGCGACAGTAAAAAATTATTTTTTGAATAATTTACTATAGAAAAGGCAATCCCTGGCGCACTTAAAATTTGCGACAGTAGAAAATTATTTTTTGAATAATTTACTATAGAAAAGGCAATCCCTGGCGCACTTAAAATTTGCGACAGTAGAAAATTATTTTTTGAATAATTTACTATAGAAAAGGCAATCCCTGGCGCAATTAAAATTTGCGACAGTAAAAAATTATTTTTTGAATAATTTACTATAGAAAAGGCAATCCCTGGCGTAATTAAAATTTGCGACAGTAAAAAATTATTTTTTGAATAATTTACTATAGAAAAGGCAATCCCTGGCGTAATTAAAATTTGCGACAGTAAAAAATTATTTTTTGAATAATTTACTATAGAAAAGGCAATCCCTGGCGTAATTAAAATTTGCGACAGTAGAAAATTATTTTTTGAATAATTTACTATAGAAAACGCGTAATTAAAATTTGTGACAGTAGAAAATTATTTTTTGAATAATTTACTATAGAAAACGCAATCCCTGGCGCAATTAAAATTTGCGACAGTAAAAAATTATTTTTTGCAAAATTTACTATAGAAAAGGCAATCCCTGGCGCAATTAAAATTTTCGACAGTAAAAAATTATTTTGTGAGAAATTTACTATAGAAAAGGCAATCCCTGGCGCACTTAAAATTTGCGACAGTAGAAAATTATTTTTTGAAAAATTTACTATAGAAAAGGCAATCCCTGGCGTAATTAAAATTTGCGACAGTATAAAATTATTTTTTGAATAATATACTATAGAAAAGGCAATCCCTGGCGCAATTAAAATTTGCGACAGTATAAAATTATTTTTTGAATAATATACTATAGAAAAGGCAATCCCTGGCGCAATTAAAATTTGCGACAGTAAAAAATTATTTTTTGAATAATTTACTATAGAAAAGGCAATCCCTGGCGTAATTCAAATTTGCGACAGTAGAAAATTATTTTTTGAATAATTTACTATAGAAAAGGCAATACCTGGCGCAATTAAAATTTGCGACAGTAAAAAATTACTTTTTGAATAATATACTATAGAAAAGGCAATCCCTGGCGTAATTAAAATTTGCGACAGTAAAAAATTATTTTTTGAATAATTTACTATAGAAAAGGCAATCCCTGGCGCACTTAAAATTTGCGACAGTAAAAAATTATTTTGTGAGAAATTTACTATAGAAAAGGCAATCCCTGGCGCACTTAAAATTTGTGACAGTAGAAAATTATTTTTTGAAAAATTTACTATAGAAAAGGCAATCCCTGGCGTAATTAAAATTTGCGACAGTATAAAATTATTTTTTGAATAATATACTATAGAAAAGGCAATCCCTGGCGCAAATAAAATTTGCGACAGTATAAAATTATTTTTTGAATAATTTACCATAGAAAGGGCAATCCCTGGCGCACTTAAAATTTGCGAGAGTAAAAAATTATTTTTTGAATAATTTACTATAGAAAAGGCAATCCCTGGCGCACTTAAAATTTGCGAGAGTAAAAAATTATTTTTTGAATTATTTACTATAGAAAAGGCAATCCCTGGCGTAATTAAAATTTGCGACAGTAGAAAATTATTTTTTGAATAATTTACTATAGAAAAGGCAATACCTGGCGCAATTAAAATTTGCGACAGTAAAAAATTATTTTTTGCAAAATTTACTATAGAAAAGGCAATCCCTGGCGCACTTAAAATTTGCGACAATAAAAAATTATTTTGTGAGAAATTTACTATAGAAAAGGCAATCCCTGGCGCACTTAAAATTTGTGACAGTAGAAAATTATTTTTTGAAAAATTTACTATAGAAAAGGCAATCCCTGGCGTAATTAAAATTTGCGACAGTATAAAATTATTTTTTGAATAATATACTATAGAAAAGGCAATCCCTGGCGCAATTAAAATTTGCGACAGTATAAAATTATTTTTTGAATAATTTACCATAGAAAGGGCAATCCCTGGCGCACTTAAAATTTGCGAGAGTAAAAAATTATTTTTTGAATAATTTACTATAGAAAAGGCAATCCCTGGCGTAATTAAAATTTGCGACAGTAGAAAATTATTTTTTGAATAATTTACTATAGAAAAGGCAATCCCTGGCGTAATTAAAATTTGCGACAGTAGAAAATTATTTTTTGAATAATTTACTATAGAAAAGGCAATCCCTGGCGCACTTAAAATTTGCGAGAGTAAAAAATTATTTTTTGAATTATTTACTATAGAAAAGGCAATCCCTGGCGTAATTAAAATTTGCGACAGTAGAAAATTATTTTTTGAATAATTTACTATAGAAAAGGCAATACCTGGCGCAATTAAAATTTGCGACAGTAAAAAATTATTTTTTGCAAAATTTACTATAGAAAAGGCAATCCCTGGCGCACTTAAAATTTGCGACAATAAAAAATTATTTTGTGAGAAATTTACTATAGAAAAGGCAATCCCTGGCGCACTTAAAATTTGTGACAGTAGAAAATTATTTTTTGAAAAATTTACTATAGAAAAGGCAATCCCTGGCGTAATTAAAATTTGCGACAGTATAAAATTATTTTTTGAATAATATACTATAGAAAAGGCAATCCCTGGCGCAATTAAAATTTGCGACAGTATAAAATTATTTTTTGAATAATTTACCATAGAAAGGGCAATCCCTGGCGCACTTAAAATTTGCGAGAGTAAAAAATTATTTTTTGAATAATTTACTATAGAAAAGGCAATCCCTGGCGTAATTAAAATTTGCGACAGTAGAAAATTATTTTTTGAATAATTTACTATAGAAAAGGCAATCCCTGGCGTAATTAAAATTTGCGACAGTAGAAAATTATTTTTTGAATAATTTACTATAGAAAAGGCAATCCCTGGCGTAATTAAAATTTGCGACAGTATAAAATTATTTTTTGAATAATATACTATAGAAAAGGCAATCCCTGGCGCAATTAAAATTTGCGACAGTATAAAATTATTTTTTGAATAATTTACTATAGAAAAGGCAATCCCTGGCGCACTTAAAATTTGCGAGAGTAAAAAATTATTTTTTGAATAATTTACTATAGAAAAGGCAATCCCTGGCGCAATTAAAATTTGCGACAGTAGAAAATTATTTTTTGAATAATTTACTATAGAAAAGGCAATCCCTGGCGCAATTAAAATTTGCGACAGTAAAAAATTATTTTTTGAATAATTTACTATAGAAAAGGAAATCCCTGGCGTAATTAAAATTTGCGACAGTAGAAAATTATTTTTTGAATAATTTACTATAGAAAAGGCAATCCCTGGCGCAATTAAAATTTGCGACAGTAAAAAATTATTTTTTGAATAATTTACTATAGAAAAGGCAATCCCTGGCGTAATTAAAATTTGCGACAGTAAAAAATTATTTTTTGAATAATTTACTATAGAAAAGGCAATCCCTGGCGTAATTAAAATTTGCGACAGTAGAAAATTATTTTTTGAATAATTTACTATAGAAAAGGCAATCCCTGGCGTAATTAAAATTTGCGACAGTAAAAAATTATTTTTTGAATAATTTACTATAGAAAAGGCAATCCCTGGCGCACTTAAAATTTGCGACAGTAGAAAATTATTTTTTTGAATAATTTACTATAGAAAAGGCAATCCCTGGCGCACTTAAAATTTGCGACAGTAGAAAATTATTTTTTGAATAATTTACTATAGAAAAGGCAATCCCTGGCGCAATTAAAATTTGCGACAGTAAAAAATTATTTTTTGAATAATCTACTATAGAAAAGGCAATCCCTGGCGTAATTAAAATTTGCGACAGTAAAAAATTATTTTTTGAATAATTTACTATAGAAAAGGCAATCCCTGGCGCACTTAAAATTTGCGACAGTAGAAAATTATTTTTTGAATAATTTACTATAGAAAAGGCAATCCCTGGCGCACTTAAAATTTGCGACAGTAGAAAATTATTTTTTGAATAATTTACTATAGAAAAGGCAATCCCTGGCGCAATTAAAATTTGCGACAGTAAAAAATTATTTTTTGAATAATTTACTATAGAAAAGGCAATTCCTGGCGTAATTAAAATTTGCGACAGTAAAAAATTATTTTTTGAATAATTTACTATAGAAAAGGCAATACCTGGCGTAATTAAAATTTGCGACAGTAGAAAATTATTTTTTGAATAATTTACTATAGAAAAGGCAATCCCTGGCGCAATTAAAATTTGCGACAGTAAAAAATTATTTTTTGCAAAATTTACTATAGAAAAGGCAATCCCTGGCGCACTTAAAATTTGCGACAGTAAATAGTTATTTTGTGAGAAATTTACTATAGAAAAGGCAATCCCTGGCGCACTTAAAATTTGCGACAGTAGAAAATTATTTTTTGAAAAATTTACTATAGAAAAGGCAATCCCTGGCATAATTAAAATTTGCGACAGTATAAAATTATTTTTTGAATAATATACTATAGAAAAGGCAATCCCTGGCGCAATTAAAATTTGCGACAGTATAAAATTATTTTTTGAATAATTTACTATAGAAAAGGCAATCCCTGGCGCACTTAAAATTTGCAAGAGTAAAAAATTATTTTTTGAATAATTTACTATAGAAAAGGCAATCCCTGGCGTAATTAAAATTTGCGACAGTAGAAAATTATTTTTTGAATAATTTACTATAGAAAAGGCAATACCTGGCGCAATTAAAATTTGCGACAGTAAAAAATTATTTTTTGAATAATTTACTATAGAAAAGGCAATCCTTGGCGTAATTAAAATTTGCGACAGTAAAAAATTATTTTTTGAATAATTTACTATAGAAAAGGCAATCCCTGGCGTAATTAAAATTTGCGACAGTAGAAAATTATTTTTTGAATAATTTACTATAGAAAAGGCAATCCCTGGCGTAATTAAAATTTGCGACAGTAGAAAATTATTTTTTGAATAATTTACTATAGAAAAGGCAATCCCTGGCGCACTTAAAATTTGCGACGGTAGAAAATTATTTTTTGAATAATTTACTATAGAAAAGACAATCCCTGGCGCAATTAAAATTTGCGACAGTAAAAAATTATTTTTTGAATAATTTACTATAGAAAAAGCAATCCCTGGCGTAATTAAAATTTGCGACAGTAAAAAATTATTTTTTGAATAATTTACAATAGAAAAGGCAATCCCTGGCGCACTTAAAATTTGCGACAGTAGAAAATTATTGTTTGAATAATTTACTATAGAAAAGGCAATCCCTGGCGTAATTATAATTTGCGACAGTAAAAAATTATTTTTTGAATAATTTACTATAGAAAAGGCAATCCCTGGCGTAATTAAAATTTACGACAGTAGAAAATTATTTTTTGAATAATTTACTATAGAAAAGGCAATCCCTGGCGCAATTAAAATTTGCGACAGTAAAAAATTATTTTTTGCAAAATTTACTATAGAAACGGCAATCCCTGGCGCACTTAAAATTTGCGACAGTAAAAAATTATTTTGTGAAAAATTTACTATAGAAAAGGCAATCCCTGGCGCACTTAAAATTTGCGACAGTAGAAAATTATTTTTTGAAAAATTTACTATAGAAAGGGCAATCCCTGGCGTAATTAAAATTTGCGACAATATAAAATTATTTTTTGAATAATATACTATAGAAAAGGCAATCCCTGGCGCAATTAAAATTTGCGACAGTATAAAATTATTTTTTGAATAATTTACTATAGAAAAGCCAATCCCTGGCGCACTTAAAATTTGCGACAGTAGAAAATTATTTTTTGAATAATTTACTATAGAAAAGGCAATCCCTGGCGTAATTAAAATTTGCGACAGTTGAAAATTATTTTTTGAATAATTTACTATAGAAAAGGCAATCCCTGGCGCAATTAAAATTTGCGACAGTAAAAAATTATTTTTTGAATAACTTACTATAGAAAAGGCAATCCCTGGCGTAATTAAAATTTGCAACAGTAAAAAATTATTTTTTGAATAATTTACTATAGAAAAGGCAATCCCTGGCGTAATTAAAATTTGCGACAGTAGAAAATTATTTTTTGAATAATTTACTATAGAAAAGGCAATCCCTGGCGCAATTAAAATTTGCGACAGTAAAAAATTATTTTTTGCAAAATTTACTATAGAAAAGGCAATCCCTGGCGCACTTAAAATTTGCGACAGTAAAAAATTATTTTGTGAGAAATTTACTATAGAAAGGCAATCCCTGGCGCACTTAAAATTTGCGACAGTAGAAAATTATTTTTTGAAAAATTTACTATAGAAAAGGCAATCCCTGGCGTAATTAAAATTTGCGACAGTATAAAATTATTTTTTGAATAATATACTATAGAAAAGGCAATCCCTGGCGCAATTAAAATTTGCGACAGTATAAAATTATTTTTTGAAAAATTTACTATAGAAAAGGCAATCCCTGGCGTAATTAAAATTTGCGACAGTATAAAATTATTTTTTGAATAATATACTATAGAAAAGGCAATCCCTGGCGCAATTAAAATTTGCGACAGTATAAAATTATTTTTTGAATAATTTACTATAGAAAAGGCAATCCCTGGCGCACTTAAAATTTGCGAGAGTAAAAAATTATTTTTTGAATAATTTACTATAGAAAAGGCAATCCCTGGCGTAATTAAAATTTGCGACAGTAGAAAATTATTTTTTGAATAATTTACTATAAAAAGGCAATCCCTGGCGCAGTTAAAATTTGCGACAGTAAAAAATTATTTTTTGAATAATTTACTATAGAAAAGGCAATCCCTGGCGCACTTAAAATTTGCGACAGTAAAAAATTATTTTGTGAGAAATTTACTATAGAAAAGGCAATGCCTGGCGCACTTAAAATTTGCGACAGTAGAAAATAATTTTTTGAAAAATTTACTATAGAAAAGGCAATCCCTGGCGTAATTAAAATTTGCGACAGTATAAAATTATTTTTTGAATAATATACTATAGAAAAGGCAATCCCTGGCGCAATTAAAATTTACGACAGTATAAAATTATTTTTTGAATAATTTACTATAGAATAGGCAATCCCTGGCGCACTTAAAATTTGCGAGAGTAAAAAATTATTTTTTGATTTATTTACTATAGAAAAGGCAATCCCTGGCGTAATTAAAATTTGCGACAGTAGAAAATTATTTTTTGAATAATTTACTATAGAAAAGGCAATCCCTGGCGCAATTAAAATTTGCGACAGTAAAAAATTATTTTTTGAATAATTTACTATAGAAAAGGCAATCCCTTTCGTAATTAAAATTTGCGAGAGTAAAAAATTATTTTTTGAATTATTTACTATAGAAAAGGCAATCCCTGGCGTAATCAAAATTTGCGACAGTAGAAAATTACTTTTTGAATAATTTACTATAGAAAAGGCATTCCCTGGCGCACTTAAAATTTGCGACAGTAGAAAATTATTTTTTGAATAATTTACTATAGAAAAGGCAATCCCTGGCGTAATTATAATTTGCGACAGTAAAAAATTATTTTTTGAATAATTTACTATAGAAAAGGCAATCCCTGGCGTAATTAAAATTTGCGACAGTAGAAAATTATTTTTTGAATAATTTACTATAGAAAAGGCAATCCCTGGCGCAATTAAAATTTGCGACAGTAAAAAATTATTTTTTGCAAAATTTACTATAGAAACGGCAATCCCTGGCGCACTTAAAATTTGCGACAGTAAAAAATTATTTTGTGAAAAATTTACTATAGAAAAGGCAATCCCTGGCGCACTTAAAATTTGCGACAGTAGAAAATTATTTTTTGAAAAATTTACTATAGAAAAGGCAATCCCTGGCGTAATTAAAATTTGCGACAGTATAAAATTATTTTTTGAATAATATACTATAGAAAAGGCAATCCCTGGCGCAATTAAAATTTGCGAGAGTATAAAATTATTTTTTGAATAATTTACTATAGAAAAGCCAATCCCTGGCGCACTTAAAATTTGCGACAGTAGAAAATTATTTTTTGAATAATTTACTATAGAAAAGGCAATCCCTGGCGTAATTAAAATTTGCGACAGTTGAAAATTATTTTTTGAATAATTTACTATAGAAAAGGCAATCCCTGGCGCAATTAAAATTTGCGACAGTAAAAAATTATTTTTTGAATAACTTACTATAGAAAAGGCAATCCCTGGCGTAATTAAAATTTGCAACAGTAAAAAATTATTTTTTGAATAATTTACTATAGAAAAGGCAATCCCTGGCGTAATTAAAATTTGCGACAGTAGAAAATTATTTTTTGAATAATTTACTATAGAAAAGGCAATCCCTGGCGCAATTAAAATTTGCGACAGTAAAAAATTATTTTTTGCAAAATTTACTATAGAAAAGGCAATCCCTGGCGCGCTTAAAATTTGCGACAGTAAAAAATTATTTTGTGAGAAATTTACTATAGAAAGGCAATCCCTGGCGCACTTAAAATATGCGACAGTAGAAAATTATTTTTTGAAAAATTTACTATAGAAAAGGCAATCCCTGGCGTAATTAAAATTTGCGACAGTTGAAAATTATTTTTTGAATAATATACTATAGAAAAGGCAATCCCTGGCGCAATTAAAATTTGCGACAGTATAAAATTATTTTTTGAAAAATTTACTATAGAAAAGGCAATCCCTGGCGTAATTAAAATTTGCGACAGTATAAAATTATTTTTTGAATAATATACTATAGAAAAGGCAATCCCTGGCGCAATTAAAATTTGCGACAGTATAAAATTATTTTTTGAATAATTTACTATAGAAAAGGCAATCCCTGGCGCACTTAAAATTTGCGAGAGTAAAAAATTATTTTTTGAATAATTTACTATAGAAAAGGCAATCCCTGGCGTAATTAAAATTTGCGACAGTAGAAAATTATTTTTTGAATAATTTACTATAGAAAAGGCAATCCCTGGCGCAATTAAAATTTGCGACAGTAAAAAATTATTTTTTGAATAATTTACTATAGAAAAGGCAATCCCTGGCGCACTTAAAATTTGCGACAGTAAAAAATTATTTTGTGAGAAATTTACTATAGAAAAGGCAATGCCTGGCGCACTTAAAATTTGCGACAGTAGAAAATTATTTTTTGAAAAATTTACTATAGAAAAGGCAATCCCTGGCGTAATTAAAATTTGCGACAGTATAAAATTATTTTTTGAATAATATACTATAGAAAAGGCAATCCCTGGCGCAATTAAAATTTACGACAGTATAAAATTATTTTTTGAATAATTTACTATAGAAAAGGCAATCCCTGGCGCACTTAAAATTTGCGAGAGTAAAAAATTATTTTTTGAATTATTTACTATAGAAAAGGCAATCCCTGGCGTAATTAAAATTTGCGACAGTAGAAAATTATTTTTTGAATAATTTACTATAGAAAAGGCAATCCCTGGCGCAATTAAAATTTGCGACAGTAAAAAATTATTTTTTGAATAATTTACTATAGAAAAGGCAATCCCTTTCGTAATTAAAATTTGCGAGAGTAAAAAATTATTTTTTGAATTATTTACTATAGAAAAGGCAATCCCTGGCGTAATTAAAATTTGCGACAGTAGAAAATTACTTTTTGAATAATTTACTATAGAAAAGGCAATCCCTGGCGTAATTAAAATTTGCGACAGTAAAAAATTATTTTTTGAATAATTTACTATAGAAAAGGCAATCCCTGGCGCACTTAAAATTTGCGACAGTAGAAAATTATTTTTTGAATAATTTACTACAGAAAAGGCAATCCCTGGCGCACTTAAAATTTGCGACAGTAGAAAATTATTTTTTGAATAATTTACTATAGAAAAGGCAATCCCTGGCGCAATTAAAATTTGCGACAGTAAAAAATTATTTTTTGAATAATTTACTATAGAAAAGGCAATCCCTGGCGTAATTAAAATTTGCGACAGTAAAAAATTATTTTTTGAATAATTTACTATAGAAAAGGCAATCCCTGGCGTAATTAAAATTTGCGACAGTAAAAAATTATTTTTTGAATAATTTACTATAGAAAAGGCAATCCCTGGCGTAATTAAAATTTGCGACAGTAGAAAATTATTTTTTGAATAATTTACTATAGAAAACGCGAAATTAAAATTTGCGACAGTAGAAAATTATTTTTTGAATAATTTACTATAGAAAACGCAATCCCTGGCGCAATTAAAATTTGCGACAGTAAAAAATTATTTTTTGCAAAATTTACTATAGAAAAGGCAATCCCTGGCGCAATTAAAATTTTCGACAGTAAAAAATTATTTTGTGAGAAATTTACTATAGAAAAGGCAATCCCTGGCGCACTTAAAATTTGCGACAGTAGAAAATTATTTTTTGAAAATTTTACTATAGAAAAGGCAATCCCTGGCGTAATTAAAATTTGCGACAGTATAAAATTATTTTTTGAATAATATACTATAGAAAAGGCAATCCCTGGCGCAATTAAAATTTGCGACAGTATAAAATTATTTTTTGAATAATTTACTATAGAAAAGGCAATCCCTGGCGCACTTAAAATTTGCGAGAGTAAAAAATTATTTTTTGAATAATTTACTATAGAAAAGGCAATCCCTGGCGTAATTAAAATTTGCGACAGTAGAAAATTATTTTTTGAATAATTTACTATAGAAAAGGCAATCCCTGGCGCAATTAAAATTTGCGACATTAAAAAATTATTTTTTGCAAAATTTACTATAGAAAAGGCAATCCCTGGCGCACTTAAAATTTGCGACAGTAAAAAATTATTTTGTGAGAAATTTACTATAGAAAAGGCAATCCCTGGCGCACTTAAAATTTGCGACAGTAGAAAATTATTTTTTGAAAAATTTACTATAGAAAAGGCAATCCCTGGCGTAATTAAAATTTGCGACAGTATAAAATTATTTTTTGAATAATATACTATAGAAAAGGCAATCCCTGGCGCAATTAAAATTTGCGACAGTATAAAATTATTTTTTGAATAATTTACTATAGAAAAGGCAATCCCTGGCGCACTTAAAATTTGCGAGAGTAAAAAATTATTTTTTGAATAATTTACTATAGAAAAGGCAATCCCTGGCGTAATTAAAATTTGCGACAGTATAAAATTATTTTTTGAATAATTTACTATAGAAAAGGCAATCCCTGGCGCACTTAAAATTTGCGACAGTAGAAAATTATTTTTTGAATAATTTACTATAGAAAAGGCAATCCCTGGCGCACTTAAAATTTGCGACAGTAGAAAATTATTTTTTGAATAATTTATTATAGATAAGGCAATCCCTGGGATATTTAAAATTTGCGACAGTAAAAAATTATTTTTTGCATAATTTACTATAGAAAAGGCAATCCCTGGCGCAATTAAAATTTGCGACAGTAAAAAATTATTTTTTGCAAATTTTACTATAGAAAAGGCAATCCCTGTCGCAATTAAAATTTGCGACAGTAGAAAATTATTTTTTGAATAATTTACTATAGAAAAGGCCATCCCTGGCGTAATTAAAATTTGCGACAGTTGAAAATTATTTTTTGAATAATTTACTATAGAAAAGGCAATACCTGGCGTATTTAAAATTTGCGACAGTATAAAATTAATTTTTGAAAAATTTACTATATAAAAGGCAATCCCTGGCGTAATTAAAATTTGCGACAGTAGAAAATAATTTTTTGAATAATTTACTGTAGAAAAGGCAATCCCTGGCGCAATTAAAACTTGCGATAGTAAAAAATTATTTTTTGAATAATTTACTATAGAAAAGGCAATCCCTGGCGTAATTAAAATTTGCGACAGTAAAAAATTATTTTTTGCAAAATTTACTATAGAAAAGGCAATCCCTGGCGCACATAAAATTTGCGACAGTATAAAATTAATTTTTGAAAAATTTACTATAGAAAAGGCAATACCTGGCGTATTTAAAATTTGCGACAGTATAAAATTAATTTTTGAAAAATTTACTATATAAAAGGCAATCCCTGGCGTAATTAAAATTTGCGACAGTAGAAAATAATTTTTTGAATAATTTACTATAGAAAAGGCAATCCCTGGCGCACTTAAAATTTGCGACAGTAAAAAATTATTTTTTGAATAATTTACTATAGAAAAGGCAATCCCTGGCGCAATTACAATTTGCGACAGTTGAAAATTATTTTTTGAATAATTTACTATAGAAAAGGCAATCCCTGGCGCAATTAAAATTTGCGACAGTAAAAAATTATTTTTTGCAAAATTTACTATAGAAAAGGCAGGCACTGGCGCACTAAAAATTTGCGACAGTAAAAAATTATTTTTTGAATAATTTACTATAGAAAAGGCAATCCCTGGCGTAATTAAATTTTGCGACAGTAGAAAATTATTTTTTGAATAATTTACTATAGAAAAGGCAATCCCTGGCGTAATTAAAATTTGCGACAGTAGAAAATTATTTTTTGAATAATTTACTATAGAAAAGGCAATCCCTGGCGCAATTAAAATTTGCGACAGTATAAAATTATTTTTTGAATAATTTACTATAGAAAAGGCAATCCCTGGCGCAATTAAAATTTGCGACAGTAAAAAATTATTTTTTGAAAAATTTACTGTAGAAAAGGCAATCCCTGGCGTAATTAAAATTTGCGACAGTAGAAAATTATTTTTTGAATAATTTACTGTAGAAAAGGCAATCCCTGGCGCAATTAAAACTTGCGATAGTAAAAAATTATTTTTTGAATAATTTACTATAGAAAAGGCAATCCCTAGCGTAATTAAAATTTGCGACAGTTGAAAATTATTTTTTGAATAATTTACTATAGAAAAGGCAATCCCTGGCGCAATTAAAATTTGCGACAGTAAAAAATTATTTTTTGAATAATTTACTATAGAAAAGGCAATCCCTGGCGTAATTAAAATTTGCGACAGTATAAAATTATTTTTTGAATAATTTACTATAGAAAAGGCAATCCCTGGCGCACTTAAAATTTGCGACAGTAAAAAATTATTTTTTGAATAATTTACTATAGAAAAGGCAATCCCTGGCGTAACTAAAATTTGCGACAGTAGAAAATTATTTATTGAATAATTTACTATAGAAAAGGTAATCCCTGGCGCAATTAAAATTTGCGACAGTAAAAAATTATTTTTTGCAAAATTTACTATAGAAAAGGCAATCCCTGGCGCACTTAAAATTTGCGACAGTAAAAAATTATTTTGTGAGAAATTTACTATAGAAAAGGCAATCCCTGGCGCACTTAAAATTTGCGACAGTAGAAAATTATTTTTTGAAAAATTTACTATAGAAAGGGCAATCCCTGGCGTAATTAAAATATGCGACATTATAAAATTATTTTTTGAATAATATACTATAGAAAAGGCAATCCCTGGCGCAATTAAAATTTGCGACAGTATAAAATTATTTTTTGAATAATTTACTATAGAAAAGGCAATCCCTGGCGCACTTAAAATTTGCGAGAGTAAAAAATTATTTTTTGAATAATTTACTATAGAAAAGGCAATCCCTGGCGTAATTAAAATTTGCGACAGTATAAAATTATTTTTTGAATAATATACTTTAGAAAAGGCAATCCCTGGCGCAATTAAAATTTGCGACAGTATAAAATTATTTTTTGAATAATTTACTATAGAAAAGGCAATCCCTGGCGCACTTAAAATTTGCGAGAGTAAAAAATTATTTTTTGAATAATTTACTATAGAAAAGGATATCCCTGGCGTAATTAAAATTTGCGACAGTAGAAAATTATTTTTTGAATAATTTACTATAGAAAACGCGTAATTAAAATTTGCGACAGTAGAAAATTATTTTTTGAATAATTTACTATAGAAAACGCAATCCCTGGCGCAATTAAAATTTGCGACAGTAAAAAATTATTTTTTGCAAAATTTACTATAGAAAAGGCAATCCCTGGCGCAATTAAAATTTTCGACAGTAAAAAATTATTTTGTGAGAAATTTACTATAGAAAAGGCAATCCCTGGCGCACTTAAAATTTGCGACAGTAGAAAATTATTTTTTGAAAAATTTACTATAGAAAAGGCAATCCCTGGCGTAATTAAAATTTGCGACAGTATAAAATTATTTTTTGAATAATATACTATAGAAAAGGCAATCCCTGGCGCAATTAAAATTTGCGACAGTATAAAATTATTTTTTGAAAAATTTACTATAGAAAAGGCAATCCCTGGCGCACTTAAAATTTGCGAGAGTAAAAAATTATTTTTTGAATAATTTACTATAGAAAAGGCAATCCCTGGCGTAATTAAAATTTGCGACAGTAGAAAATTATTTTTTGAATAATTTACTATAGAAAAGGCAATCCCTGGCGCAATTAAAATTTGCGACATTAAAAAATTATTTTTTGCAAAATTTACTATAGAAAAGGCAATCCCTGGCGCACTTAAAATTTGCGACAGTAAAAAATTATTTTGTGAGAAATTTACTATAGAAAAGGCAATCCCTGGCGCACTTAAAATTTGCGACAGTAGAAAATTATTTTTTGAAAAATTTACTATAGAAAAGGCAATCCCTGGCGTAATTAAAATTTGCGACAGTATAAAATTATTTTTTGAATAATATACTATAGAAAAGGCAATCCCTGGCGCAATTAAAATTTGCGACAGTATAAAATTATTTTTTGAATAATTTACTATAGAAAAGGCAATCCCTGGCGCACTTAAAATTTGCGACAGTTGAAAATTATTTTTTGAATAATTTACTATAGAAAAGGCAATCCCTGGCGTAATTAAAATTTGCGACAGTATAAAATTATATTTTGAATAATTTACTATAGAAAAGGCAATCCCTGGCGCACTTAAAATTTGCGACAGTGAAAAATTATTTTTTGAATAATTTACTATAGAAAAGGCAATCCCTGGCGTAATTAAATTTTGCGACAGTAGAAAATTATTTTTTGAATAATTTACTATAGAAAAGGCAATCCCTGGCGTAATTAAAATTTGCGACAGTAGAAAATTATTTTTTGAATAATTTACTATAGAAAAGGCAATCCCTGGCGCAATTAAAATTTGCGACAGTATAAAATTATTTTTTGAATAATTTACTATAGAAAAGGCAATCCCTGGCGCAATTAAAATTTGCGACAGTAAAAAATTATTTTTTGAAAAATTTACTGTAGAAAAGGCAATCCCTGGCGTAATTAAAATTTGCGACAGTAGAAAATTATTTTTTGAATAATTTACTGTAGAAAAGGCAATCCCTGGCGCAATTAAAACTTGCGATAGTAAAAAATTATTTTTTGAATAATTTACTATAGAAAAGGCAATCCCTAGCGTAATTAAAATTTGCGACAGTTGAAAATTATTTTTTGAATAATTTACTATAGAAAAGGCAATCCCTGGCGCAATTAAAATTTGCGACAGTAAAAAATTATTTTTTGAATAATTTACTATAGAAAAGGCAATCCCTGGCGTAATTAAAATTTGCGACAGTATAAAATTATTTTTTGAATAATTTACTATAGAAAAGGCAATCCCTGGCGCACTTAAAATTTGCGACAGTAAAAAATTATTTTTTGAATAATTTACTATAGAAAAGGCAATCCCTGGCGTAATTAAAATATGCGACATTATAAAATTATTTTTTGAATAATATACTATAGAAAAGGCAATCCCTGGCGCAATTAAAATTTGCGACAGTATAAAATTATTTTTTGAATAATTTACTATAGAAAAGGCAATCCCTGGCGCACTTAAAATTTGCGAGAGTAAAAAATTATTTTTTGAATAATTTACTATAGAAAAGGATATCCCTGGCGTAATTAAAATTTGCGACAGTAGAAAATTATTTTTTGAATAATTTACTATAGAAAAGGCAATCCCTGGCGCAATTAAAATTTGCGACAGTAAAAAATTATTTTTTGAATAATTTACTATAGAAAAGGCAATCCCTGGCGCACTTAAAATTTGCGACAGTAAAAAATTATTTTGTGAATAATTTACTATAGAAAAGGCAATCCCTGGCGCACTTAAAATTTGCGAGAGTAAAAAATTATTTTTTGAATAATTTACTATAGAAAAGGCAATCCCTGGCGTAATTAAAATTTGCGACAGTAGAAAATTATTTTTTGAATAATTTACTATAGAAAAGGCAATCCCTGGCGCAATTAAAATTTGCGACAGTAAAAAATTATTTTTTGCAAAATTTACTATAGAAAAGGCAATCCCTGGCGCACTTAAAATTTGCGACAGTAAAAAATTATTGTGTGAGAAATTTACTATAGAAAAGGCAATCCCTGGCGCACTTAAAATTTGCGACAGTAGAAAATTATTTTTTGAAAAATTTACTATAGAAAAGGCAATCCCTGGCGTAATTAAAATTTGCGACTGTATAAAATTATTTTTTGAATAATATACTATAGAAAAGGCAATCCCTGGCGCAATTAAAATTTGCGACAGTATAAAATTATTTTTTGAATAATTTACTATAGAAAAGGCAATCCCTGGCGCACTTAAAATTTGCGAGAGTAAAAAATTATTTTTTGAATAATTTACTATAGAAAAGGCAATCCCTGGCGTAATTAAAATTTGCGACAGTATAAAATTATTTTTTGAATAATTTACTATAGAAAAGGCAATCCCTGGCGCACTTAAAATTTGCGACAGTAGAAAATTATTTTTTGAATAATTTACTATAGAAAAGGCAATCCCTGGCGCACTTAAAATTTGCGACAGTAGAAAATTATTTTTTGAATAATTTATTATAGATAAGGCAATCCTGGGATATTTAAAATTTGCGACAGTAAAAAATTATTTTTTGAATAATTTACTATAGAAAAGGCAATCCCTGGCGGAATTAAAATTTGCGACAGTAAAAAATTATTTTTTGCAAAATTTACTATAGAAAAGGCAATCCCTGGCGCAATTAAAATTTGCGACAGTAGAAAATTATTTTTTGCAAAATTTACTATAGAAAAGGCAATCCCTGGCGCAATTAAAATTTGCGACAGTAGAAAATTATTTTTTGAATAATTTACTATAGAAAAGGCAATCCCTGGCGTAATTAAAATTTGCGACAGTTGAAAATTATTTTTTGAATAATTTACTATAGAAAAGGCAATACCTGGCGTATTTAAAATTTGCGACAGTATAAAATTAATTTTTGAAAAATTTACTATATAAAAGGCAATCCCTGGCGTAATTAAAATTTGCGACAGTAGAAAATAATTTTTTGAATAATTTACTGTAGAAAAGGCAATCCCTGGCGCAATTAAAACTTGCGATAGTAAAAAATTATTTTTTGAATAATTTACTATAGAAAAGGCAATCCCTGCGTAATTAAAATTTGCGACAGTAAAAAATTATTTTTTGCAAAATTTACTATAGAAAAGGCAATCCCTGGCGCACATAAAATTTGCGACAGTATAAAATTAATTTTTGAAAAATTTACTATATAAAAGGCAACCCCTGGCGTAATTAAAATTTGCGACAGTTGAAAATTATTTTTGAATAATTTACTATATAAAAGGCAATCCCTGGCGCAATTAAAATTTGCGACAGTAAAAAATTATTTTTTGAATAATTTACTATAGAAAAGGCAATCCCTGGCGTAATTAAAATTTGCGACAGTATAAAATTATTTTTTGAATAATTTACTATAGAAAAGGCAATCCCTGGCGTATTTAAAATTTGCGACAGTATAAAATTATTTTTTGAAAAATTTACTATAGAAAAGGCAGTCCCTGGCGCACTTAAAATTTGCGACAGTAAAAAATTATTTTTTGAATAATTTACTATAGAAAAGGCAATCCCTGGCGCAATTACAATTTGCGACAGTTGAAAATTATTTTTTGAATAATTTACTATAGAAAAGGCAATCCCTGGCGCACTTAAAATTTGCGACAGTAGAAAATTATTTTTTGAATAATTTATTATAGATAAGGCAATCCCTGGGATATTTAAAATTTGCGACAGTAAAAAATTATTTTTTGAATAATTTACTATAGAAAAGGCAATCCCTGGCGGAATTAAAATTTGCGACAGTAAAAAAATTATTTTTTGCAAAATTTACTATAGAAAAGGCAATCCCTGCGCAATTAAAATTTGCGACAGTAGAAAATTATTTTTTGCAAAATTTACTATAGAAAAGGCAATCCCTGGCGCAATTAAAATTTGCGACAGTAGAAAATTATTTTTTGAATAATTTACTATAGAAAAGGCAATCCCTGGCGTAATTAAAATTTGCGACAGTGAAAATTATTTTTTGAATAATTTACTATAGAAAAGGCAATACCTGGCGTATTTAAAATTTGCGACAGTATAAAATTAATTTTTGAAAAATTTACTATATAAAAGGCAATCCCTGGCGTAATTAAAATTTGCGACAGTAGAAAATAATTTTTTGAATAATTTACTGTAGAAAAGGCAATCCCTGGCGCAATTAAAACTTGCGATAGTAAAAAATTATTTTTTGAATAATTTACTATAGAAAAGGCAATCCCTGGCGTAATTAAAATTTGCGACAGTAAAAAATTATTTTTTGCAAAATTTACTATAGAAAAGGCAATCCCTGGCGCACATAAAATTTGCGACAGTATAAAATTAATTTTTGAAAAATTTACTATATAAAAGGCAACCCCTGGCGTAATTAAAATTTGCGACAGTTGAAAATTATTTTTTGAATAATTTACTATAGAAAAGGCAATCCCTGGCGCAATTAAAATTTGCGACAGTAAAAAATTATTTTTTGAATAATTTACTATAGAAAAGGCAATCCCTGGCGTAATTAAAATTTGCGACAGTATAAAATTATTTTTGAATAATTTACTATAGAAAAGGCAATCCCTGGCGTATTTAAAATTTGCGACAGTATAAAATTATTTTTTGAAAAATTTACTATAGAAATGGCAGTCCCTGGCGCACTTAAAATTTGCGACAGTAAAAAAATTATTTTTGAATAATTTACTATAGAAAAGGCAATCCCTGGCGCAATTACAATTTGCGACAGTTGAAAATTATTTTTTGAATAATTTACTATAGAAAAGGCAATCCCTGGCGCAATTAAAATTTGCGACAGTAAAAAATTAATTTTTGCAAAATTTACTATAGAAAAGGCAGTCCCTGGCACACTTAAAATTTGCGACAGTAAAAAATTATTTTTTGAATAATTTACTATAGAACAGGCAATCCCTGGCGTAATTAAATTTTGCGACAGTAGAAAATTATTTTTGAATAATTTACTATAGAAAAGGCAATCCCTGGCGTAATTAAAATTTGCGACAGTAGAAAATTATTTTTTGAATAATTTACTGTAGAAAAGGCAATCCTGGCGCAATTAAAACTTGCGATAGTAAAAAATTATTTTTTGAATAATTTACTATAGAAAAGGCAATCCCTGGCGCAATTAAAATTTGCGACAGTAAAAAATTATTTTTTGCAAAATTTACTATAGAAAAGGCAATCCCTGGCGCAATTAAAATTTGCGACAGTAGAAAATTATTTTTTGCAAAATTTACTATAGAAAAGGCAATCCCTGGCGCAATTAAAATTTGCGACAGTAGAAAATTATTTTTTGAATAATTTACTATAGAAAGGCAATCCCTGGCGTAGTTAAAATTTGCGACAGTAGAAAATTATTTTTTGAATAATTTACTATAGAAAAGGCAATCCCTGGCGTATTTAAAATTTGCGACAGTAAGAAATTATTTTTGAATAATTTACTATAGAAAAGGCAATCCCTGGCGTAATTAAAATTTGCGACAGTTGAAAATTATTTTTGAATAATTTACTATAGAAAAGGCAATCCCTGGCGTAATTAAAATTTGCGACAGTAAAAAATTATTTTTTGAATAATTTACTATAGAAAAGGCAATCCCTGGCGCAATTACAATTTGCGACAGTTGAAAATTATTTTTTGAATAATTTACTGTAGAAAAGGCAATCCCTGGCGCAATTAAAATTTGCGACAGTAAAAAATTATTTTTTGCAAAATTTACTATAGAAAAGGCAATCCCTGGCGCAATTAAAATTTGTGACAGTATAAAATTATTTTTTGAATAATCTACTATAGAAAAGGCAATCCCTGGCGTAATTAAAATTTGCGACAGTAGAAAATTATTTTTTGAATAATTTACTATAGAAAAGGCAATCCCTGGCGTATTTAAAATTTGCGACAGTAAGAAATTATTTTTGAATAATTTACTATAGAAAAGGCAATCCCTGGCGTAATTAAAATTTGCGACAGTTGAAAATTATTTTTTGAATAATTTACTATAGAAAAGGCAATCCCTGGCGTAATTAAAATTTGCGACAGTAAAAAATTATTTTTTGAATAATTTACTATAGAAAAGGCAATCCCTGGCGCAATACAATTTGCGACAGTTGAAAATTATTTTTTGAATAATTTACTGTAGAAAAGGCAATCCCTGGCGCAATTAAAATTTGCGACAGTAAAAAATTATTTTTTGCAAAATTTACTATAGAAAAGGCAATCCCTGGCGCAATTAAAATTTGTGACAGTATAAAATTATTTTTTGAATAATCTACTATAGAAAAGGCAATCCCTGGCGTAATTAAAATTTGCGACAGTAGAAAATTATTTTTTGAATAATTTACTATAGAAAAGGCAAACCCTGGCGTATTTAAAATTTGCGACAGTATAAAATTAATTTTTGAAAATTTACTATATAAAAGGCAATCCCTGGCGTAATTAAAATTTGCGACAGTAGAAAATTATTTTTTGAATAATTTACTGTAGAAAAGGCAATCCCTGGCGCAATTAAAACTTGCGATAGTAAAAAATTATTTTTGAATTATTTACTATAGAAAAGGCAATCCCTGGCGGTAATTAAAATTTGCGACAGTTGAAAATTATTTTTTGAATAATTTACTATAGAAAAGGCAATCCCTGGCGCAATTAAAATTTGCGACAGTAAAAATTATTTTTTGAATAATTTACTATAGAAAAGGCAATCCTGGCGTAATTAAAATTTGCGACAGTATAAAATTATTTTTTGAATAATTTACTATAGAAAAGGCAATCCCTGGCGCACTTAAAATTTGCGACAGTAAAAAATTATTTTTTGAATAATTTACTATAGAAAAGGCAATCCCTGGAGCAATTACAATTTGCGACAGTTGAAAATTATTTTTTGAATAATTTACTATAGAAAAGGCAATCCCTGGCGCAACTAAAATTTGCGACAGTAAAAAATTATTTTTTGCAAAATTTACTATAGAAAAGGCAATCCCTGGCGCACTTAAAATTTGCGACAGTAAAAAATTTTTTTTTGAATAATTTACTGTAGAAAAGGCAATCCCTGGCGTAATTAAAATTTGCGACAGTTGAAAATTATTTTTTGAATAATTTACTATAGAAAAGGCAATCCCTGGCGTATTTAAAATTTGCGACAGTAGAAAATTATTTTTTGAATAATTTACTATAGAAAAGGCAATCCCTGGCGTAATTAAAATTTGCGACAGTAAAAAATTATTTTTTGAATAATTTACTATAGAAAAGGCAATCCCTGGCGTAATTAAAATTTGCGACAGTAGAAAATTATTTTTTGAATAATTTACTATAGAAAAGGCAATCCCTGGCGCAATTAAAATTTGCGACAGTAGAAAATTATTTTTTGAATAATTTACTATAGAAAAGGCAATCCCTGGTGTAATTAAAATTTGCGACAGTAAAAAATTATTTTTTGAATAATTTTCTATAGAAAAGCCAATCCCTGGCGTAATTAAAATTTGCGACAGTATAAAATTATTTTTTGAATAATTTACTATAGAAAAGGAAATCCCTGGCGCAATTAAAACTTGCGATAGTAAAAAATTATTTTTTGAATAATTTACTATAGAAAAGGCAATCCCTGGCGTATTCAAAATTTGCGACAGTAGAAAATTATTTTTTGAATAATTTACTGTAGAAAAGGAAATCCCTGGCGCAATTAAAACTTGCGATAGTAAAAAATTATTTTTTGAATAATTTACTATAGAAAAGGCAATCCCTGGCGTAATTAAAATTTGCGACAGTAAAAAATTATTTTTTGAAAAATTTACTATAGAAAAGGCAATCCCTGGCGCACTTAAAATTTAAGACAGTAAAAAATTATTTTTTGAATAATTTACTATAGAAAAGGCAATTCCTGGCGTAGTTAAAATTTGCGACAGTAGAAAATTATTTTTTGAATAATTTACTATAGAAAAGGCAATCCCTGGGATATTTAAAATTTGCGACAGTAGAAAATTATTTTTTGAATAATTTACTATAGAAAAGGCAATCCCTGGCGTAATTAAAATTTGCGACAGTAAAAAATTATTTTTTGCAAATTTACTATAGAAAAGGCAATACCTGGCGCACTTAAAATTTGCGACAGTAAAAAATTATTTTTTGAATAATTTACTATAGAAAAGGCAATCCCTGGCGTAATTAAAATTTGCGACAGTTGAAAATTATTTTTTGAATAATTTACTATAGAAAAGGCAATCCCTGGCGCAATTAAAATTCGCGACAGTATAAAATTATTTTTTGAATAATTTACTATAGAAAAGGCAATCCCTGGCGTAATTAAAATTTGCGACAGTATAAAATTATTTTTTGAATAATTTACTATAGAAAAGGCAATCCCTGGCGCACTTAAAATTTGCGACAGTAGAAAATTATTTTTTGAATAATTTACTATAGAAAAGGCAATCCCTGGCGCAATTAAAATTTGCGACAGTAAAAAATTATTTTTTGAAAAATTTACTATAGAAAAGGCAATCCCTGGCGTAATTAAAATTTGCGATAGTAAAAAATTATTTTTTGAAAAATTTACTATAGAAAAGGCAATCCCTGGCGCAATTAAAATTTGCGACAGTAGAAAATTATTTTTTGAATAATTTATTATAGAAAAGGCAATCCCTGGCGAAATTAAAATTTGCGACAATATAAAATTATTTTTTGAATAATCTACTATAGAAAAGGCAATCCCTGGCGTAATTAAAATTTGCGAGAGTAGAAAATTATTTTTTGAATAATTTACTATAGAAAAGGCAATCCCTGGCGTATTTAAAATTTGCGACAGTATAAAATTAATTTTTGAAAAATTTACTATATAAAAGGCAATCCCTGGCGTAATTAAAATTTGCGACAGTAGAAAATTATTTTTTGAATAATTTACTGTAGAAAAGGCAATCCCTGGCGCAATTAAAACTTGCGATAGTAAAAAATTATTTTTTGAATAATTTACTATAGAAAAGGCAATCCCTGGCGTAATTAAAATTTGCGACAGTTGAAAATTATTTTTTGAATAATTTACTATAGAAAAGGCAATCCCTGGCGCAATTAAAATTTGCGACAATAAAAAATTATTATTTGAATAATTTACTATAGAAAAGGCAATCCCTGGCGTAATTAAAATTTGCGACAGCATAAAATTATTTTTTGAATAATTTACTATATAAAAGGCAATCCCTGGCGTAATTAAAATTTGCGACAGTAGAAAATTATTTTTTGAATAATTTACTGTAGAAAAGGCAATCCTTGGCGCAATTAAAACTTGCGATAGTAAAAAATTATTTTTTGAATAATTTACTATAGAAAAGGCAATCCCTGGCGTAATTAAAATTTGCGACAGTTGAAAATTATTTTTTGAATAATTTACCATAGAAAAGGCAATCCCTGGCGTAATTGAAATTTGCCACAGTTGAAAATTATTTTTTGAATAATTTACTATAGAAAAGGCAATCCCTGTCGTTATTAAAATTTGCGACAGTTGAAAATTATTTTTTGAATAATTTACTGTAGAAAAGGCAATCCCTGGCGCAATTAAAACTTGCGATAGTAAAAAATTATTTTTTGAATAATTTACTATAGAAAAGCAATCCCTGGCGCACTTAAAATTTGCGACAGTAGAAAATTATTTTTTGAATAATTTACTATAGAAAAGGCAATCCCTGGCGGACTTAAAATTTGCGACAGTAAAAAAATATTTTTTGAATAATTTACTATAGAAAAGGCAATCCCTGGCGCAATTACAATTTGCGACAGTTGAAAATTATTTTTTGAATAATTTACTATTGAAAAGGCAATCCCTGGCGAAATTAAAATTTGCGACAGTAAAAAATTATTTTTGCAAAATTTACTATAGAAAAGGCAATCCCTGGCGCACTTAAAATTTGCGACAGTAAAAAATTATTTTTTGAATAATTTACTATAGAAAAGGCAATCCCTGGCGTAATTAAAATTTGCGATAGTAAAAAATTATTTTTTGAAAAATTTACTATAGAAAAGGCAATCCCTGGCGCAATTAAAATTTGCGACAGTAGAAAATTATTTTTTGAATAATTTACTATAGGAAAGGCAATTCCTGGCGAAATTAAAATTTGCGACAATATATAATTATTTTTTGAATAATCTACTATAGAAAAGGCAATCCCTGGCGTAATTAAAATTTGCGAGAGTAGAAAATTATTTTTTGAATAATTTACTATAGAAAAGGCAATCCCTGGCGTATTTAAAATTTGCGACAGTATAAAATTAATTTTTGAAAAATTTAATATATAAAAGGCAATCCCTGGCGTAATTAAAATTTGCGACAGTAGAAAATTATTTTTTGAATAATTTACTGTAGAAAAGGCAATCCCTGGCGCAATTAAATCTTGCGATAGTAAAAAATTATTTTTTGAATAATTTACTATAGAAAAGGCAATCCCTGGCGTAATTAAAATTTGCGACAGTTGAAAATTATTTTTTGAATAATTTACTATAGAAAAGGCAATCCCTGGCGCAATTAAAATTTGCGACAGTAAAAAGTTATTATTTGAATAATTTACTATAGAAAAGGCAATCCCTGGCGTAATTAAAATTTGCGACAGTATAAAATTATTTTTTGAATAATTTACTATATAAAAGGCAATCCCTGGCGTAATTATAATTTGCGACAGTAGAAAATTATTTTTTGAATAATTTACTGTAGAAAAAGCAATCCTTGGCGCAATTAAAACTTGCGATAGTAAAAAATTATTTTTTGAATAATTTACTATAGAAAAGGCAATCCCTGGCGTAATTAAAATTTGCGACAGTTGAAAATTATTTTTTGAATAATTTACTATAGAAAAGGCAATCCCTGGCGTAATTAAAATTTGCCACAGTTGAAAATTATTTTTTGAATAATTTACTATAGAAAAGCCTGGCGTAATTAAAATTTGCGACAGTTGAAAATTATTTTTTGAATAATTTACTGTAGAAAAGGCAATCCCTGGCGCAATTAAAACTTGCGATAGTAAAAAATTATTTTTTGAATAATTTACTATAGAAAAGCAATCCCTTGCGCACTTAAAATTTGCGACAGTAGAAAATTATTTTTTGAATAATTTACTATAGAAAAGGCAATCCCTGGCGGACTTAAAATTTGCGACAGTAAAAAAATATTTTTTGAATAATTTACTATAGAAAAGGCAATCCCTGGCGCAATTACAATTTGCGACAGTTGAAAATTATTTTTGAATAATTTACTATAGAAAAGGCAATCCCTGGCGAAATTAAAATTTGCGACAGTAAAAAATTATTTTTGCAAAATTTACTATAGAAAAGGCAATCCCTGGCGCACTTAAAATTTGCGACAGTAAAAAATTATTTTTTGAATAATTTACTGTAGAAACGGCAATCCCTGGCGTAATTAAAATTTGCGACAGTTGAAAATTATTTTTTGAATAATTTACTATAGAAAAGGCAATCCCTGGCGTATTTAAAATTTGCGACAGTAGAAAATTATTTTTTGAATAATTTACTATAGAAAAGGCAATCCCTGGCGTAATTAAAATTTGCGACAGTAAAAAATTATTTTTTGAATAATTTACTATAGAAAAGGCAATCCCTGGCGTAATTAAAATTTGCGACAGTAGAAAATTATTTTTTGAATAATTTACTATAGAAAAGGCAATCCCTGGCGCAATTAAAATTTGCGACAGTAGAAAATTATTTTTTGAATAATTTACTATTGAAAAGGCAATCCCTGGTGTAATTAAAATTTGCGACAGTAAAAAATTATTTTTTGAATAATTTACTATAGAAAAGCCAATCCCTGGCGTAATTAAAATTTGCGACAGTATAAAATTATTTTGTGAATAATTTACTATAGAAAAGGCAATCCCTGGCGTATTTAAAATTTGCGAGAGTATAAAATTATTTTTTGAAAAATTTACTATAGAAAAGGCAATCCCTGGCGCACTTAAAATTTGCGACAGTAAAAAATTATTTTTTGAATAATTTACCATAGAAAAGGCAATCCCTGGCGCAATTACAATTTGCGACAGTTGAAAATTATTTTTTGAATAATTTACTATAGAAAAGGCAATCCCTGGCGCAATTAAAATTTGCGACAGTAAAAAATTATTTTTTGCAAAATTTACTATAGAAAAGGCAATCCCTGGCGCACTTAAAATTTGCGACAGTAAAAAATTATTTTTTGAATAATTTACTATAGAAAAGGCAATCCCTGGCGTAATTAAAATTTGCGACAGTTGAAAATTATTTTTTGAATAATTTACTATAGAAAAGGCAATCCCTGGCGTATTTAAAATTTGCGACAGTAGAAAATTATTTTTTGAATAATTTACTGTAGAAAAGGAAATCCCTGGCGCAATTAAAACTTGCCATAGTAAAAAATTATTTTTTGAATAATTTACTATAGAAAAGGCAATCCCTGGCGTAATTAAAATTTGCGACAGTAAAAAATTATTTTTTGCAAAATTTACTATAGAAAAGGCAATCCCTGGCGCACTTAAAATTTGCGACAGTAAAAAATTATTTTTTGAATAATTTACTGTAGAAAAGGCAATCCCTGGCGTAATTAAAATTTGCGACAGTTGAAAATTATTTTTTGAATAATTTACTATAGAAAAGGCAATCCCTGGCGTATTTAAAATTTGCGACAGTAGAAAATTATTTTTTGAATAATTTACTATAGAAAAGGCAATCCCTGGCGTAATTAAAATTTGCGACAGTAAAAAATTATTTTTTGAATAATTTACTATAGAAAAGGCAATCCCTGGCGTAATTAAAATTTGCGACAGTAGAAAATTATTTTTTGAATAATTTACTATAGAAAAGGCAATCCCTGGCGCAATTAAAATTTGCGACAGTAGAAAATTATTTTTTGAATAATTTACTATTGAAAAGGCAATCCCTGGTGTAATTAAAATTTGCGACAGTAAAAAATTATTTTTTGAATAATTTACTATAGAAAAGCCAATCCCTGGCGTAATTAAAATTTGCGACAGTATAAAATTATTTTGTGAATAATTTACTATAGAAAAGGCAATCCCTGGCGTATTTAAAATTTGCGACAGTATAAAATTATTTTTTGAAAAATTTACTATAGAAAAGGCAATCCCTGGCTAACTTAAAATTTGCGACAGTTGAAAATTATTTTTTGAATAATTTACTATAGAAAAGGCAATCCCTGGCGTATTTAAAATTTGCGACAGTAGAAAATTATTTTTTGAATAATTTACTGTAGAAAAGGAAATCCCTGGCGCAATTAAAACTTGCGATAGTAAAAAATTATTTTTTGAATAATTTACTATAGAAAAGGCAATCTCTGGCGTAATTAAAATTTGCGACAGTAAAAAATTATTTTTTTGCAAAATTTACTATAGAAAAGGCAATCCCTGGCGCACTTAAAATTTGCGACAGTAAAAAATTATTTTTTGAATAATTTACTATAGAAAAGGCAATTCCTGGCGTAGTTAAAATTTGCGACAGTAGAAAATTATTTTTTGAATAATTTACTATAGAAAAGGCAATCCCTGGGATATTTAAAATTTGCGACAGTAGAAAATTATTTTTTGAATAATTTACTATAGAAAAGGCAATCCCTGGCGTAATTAAAATTTGCGACAGTAAAAAATTATTTTTTGAATAATTTACTATAGAAAAGGCAATCCCTGGCGCACTTAAAATTTGCGACAGTAAAAAATTATTTTTTGAATAATTTACTATAGAAAAGGCAATCCCTGTCGTAATTAAAATTTGCGACAGTAGAAAATTATTTTTTGAATAATTTACTATAGAAAAGGCAATCCCTGTCGTAATTAAAATTTGCGACAGTAGAAAATTATTTTTTGAATAATTTACTATAGAAAAGGCAATCCCTGGCGCAATTAAAATTTAAGAGAGTATAAAATTATTTTTTGAATAATTTACTATAGAAAAGGCAATCCCTGGCGTAATTAAAATTTGCGACAGTATAAAATTATTTTTTGAATAATTTACTATAGAAAAGGCAATCCCTGGCGCACTTAAAATTTGCGACAGTAGAAAATTATTTTTTGAATAATTTACTATAGAAAAGGCAATCCCTGACGCAATTAAAATTTGCGACAGTAGAAAATTATTTTTTGAATAATTTACTATAGAAAAGGCAATCCCTGGCGTAATTAAAATTTGCGACAGTATAAAATTATTTTTTGAATAATTTACTATAGAAAAGGCAATCCCTGGCGCACTTAAAATTTGCGTCAGTAGAAAATAATCTTTTGAATAATTTACTATAGAAAAGGAAATCCCTGGCGCAATTAAAATTTGCGACAGTAGAAAATTATTTTTTGAATAATTTACTATAGAAAAGGCAATCCCTGGCGTAATTAAAATTTGCGACAGTTGAAAATTATTTTTTGAATAATTTACTATAGAAAAGCAATCCCTGGCGTAATTAAAATTTGCGACAGTATAAAATTATTTTTTGAATAATTTACTATAGAAAGGCAATCCCTGGCGCACTTAAAATTTGCGACAGTAAAAAATTATTTTTTGCATAATTTTCTATAGAAAAGGCAATCCCTGGCGCACTTAAAATTTGCGACAGTAAAAAATTATTTTTTGAATAATTTACTCTAGAAAAGGCAATCCCTGGCGTAATTAAAATTTGCGACAGTAAAAAATTATTTTTTGAATAATTTACTATAGAAAAGGCAATCCCTGGCGCACTTAATATTTGCGACAGTAAAAAATTATTTTTTGAATAATTTACTATAGAAAAGGCAATCCCTGGCGCACTTAAAATTTGCGACAGTAGAAAATTTTTTTTGAATAATTTACTATAGAAAAGGCAATCCCTGGCGTATTTAAAATTTGCGACAGTAAAAAATTATTTTTTGAATAATTTACTATAGAAAAGGCAATCCCTGGCGTATTTAAAATTTGCGACAGTAGAAAATTATTTTTTGAATAATTTACTATAGAAAAGGCAATCCCTGGGATATTTATAATTTGCGACAGTAAAAAATTATTTTTTGAATAATTTACTATAGAAAAAAAAGGCAATCCCTGGCGTAATTAAAATTTGCGACAGTAAAAATTTATTTTTTGAATAATTTACTATAGAAAAGGCAATCCCTGGCGCAATTAAAATTTGTGACAGTAGAAAATTATTTTTTGAATAATTTACTATAGAAGAGGCAATCCCTGGCGTAATTAAAATTTGCGACAGTAAAAAATTATTTTTTGAATAATTTACTATAGAAAAGGCAATCCCTGGCGCAATTAAAATTTGCGACAGTAGAAAATTATTTTTTGAATAATTTACTATAGAAAAGGCAATCCCTGGCGCACTTAAAATTTGCGACAGTAAAAAATTATTTTTTGCAAAATTTACTATAGAAAAGGCAATCCCTGGCGCACTTAAAATTTGCGACAGTAAAAAATTATTTTTTGAATAATTTACTATAGAAAAGGCAATCCCTGGCGTAATTATAATTTGCGACAGTATAAAATTATTTTTTGAATAATTTACTATAGAAAAGGCAATCCCTGGCGCACTTAAAATTTGCGATAGTAGAAAATTATTTTTTGAATAATTTAATATAGAAAAGGCAATCCCTGGCGCAATTAAAATTTGCGACAGTAGAAAATTATTTTTTGAATAATTTACTATAGAAAAGGCAATCCCTGGCGTAATTAAAATTTGCGACAGTAGAAAATTATTTTTTGAATAATTTACTACAGAAAAGGCAATCCCTGGCGTAATTAAAATTTGCGACAGTATAAAATTATTTTTTGAATAATTTACTATAGAAAAGGCAATCTCTGGCGCAATTAAAATTTGCGACAGTTGAAAATTATTTTTTGAATAATTTACTATAGAAGAGGCAATCCCTGGCGTAATTAAAATTTGCGACAGTAAAAAATTATTTTTTGAATAATTTACTATAGAAAAGGCAATCCCTGGGATATTTAAAATTTGCGACAGTAAAAAATTATTTTTTGAATAATTTACTATAGAAAAGGCAATCCCTGGCGTAATTAAAATTTGCGACAGTAAAAAATTATTTTTTGAATAATTTACTATAGAAAAGGCAATCCCAGGCGTAATTAAAATTTGCGACAGTAGAAAATTATTTTTTGAATAATTTACTATAGAAAAGGCAATCCCTGGCGCACTTAAAATTTGCGACAGTAGAAAATTATTTTTTGAATAATTTACTATAGAAAAGGCAATCCCTGGCGTAATTAAAATTTTCGACAGTAAAAAATTATTTTTTGAATAATTTACTATAGAAAAGGCAATCCCTGGCGCGCTTAAAATTTGCGACAGTAAAAAATTATTTTTTGAATAATTTACTATAGAAAAGGCAATCCCTGGCGCACTTAAAATTTGCGACAGTAAAAAATTATTTTTTGCAAAATTTACTATAGAAAAGCAATCCCTGGCGCACTTAAAATTTGCGACAGTAAAAAATTATTTTTTGAATAATTTACTATAGAAAAGGCAATCCCTGGCGTAATTAAAATTTGGGACAGTTGAAAATTATTTTTTGAATAATTTACTATAGAAAAGGCAATCCCTGGCGCAATTAAAATTTGCGACAGTAAAAAATTATTTTTTGCAAAATTTACTATAGAAAAGGCAATCCCTGGCGTAATTAAAATTTGCGACAGTATAAAATTATTTTTTGAATAATTTACTATAGAAAAGGCAATCCCTAGCGCACTTAAAATTTTCGACAGTAAAAAATTATTTTTTGAATAATTTACTATAGAAAAGGAAATCCCTGGCGCAATTAAAATTTGCGACAGTAGAAAATTATTTTTTGAATAATTTACTATAGAAAAGGCAATCCCTGGCGTAATTAAAATTTGCAACAGTAAAAAATTATTTTTTGAATAATTTACTATAGAAAAGGCAATCCCTGGCGCACTTAAAATTTGCGACAGTAAAAAATTATTCAATTTACTATAGAAAAGGCAATCCCTGGCGTAATTAAAATTTGCGACAGTATAAAATTATTTTTTGAATAATTTACTATAGAAAATGCAATCCCTGGCGTAATTAAAATTTTCGACAGTAAAAAATTAATATTTTGAAAAATTTACTGTAGAAAAGGCAATCCCTGGCGCAATTAAAATTTGTGACAGTAGAAAATTATTTTTTGAATAATTTACTGTAGAAAAGGCAATCCCTGGCGCAATTAAAATTTGCGACTGTATAAAATTATTTTTTGAAAAATTTACTGTAGAAAAGGCAATCCCTGGCGCAATTAAAATTTGCGACAGTAGAAAATTATTTTTTGAATAATTTACTATAGAAAAGGCAATCCCTGGCGCACTTAAAATTTGCGACAGTAAAAAATTATTTTGTGAGAAATTTACTATAGAAAAGGCAATCCCTGGGATATTTAAAATTTGCGACAGTAGAAAATTATTTTTTGAATAATTTACTATAGAAAAGGCAATCCCTGGCGTAATTAAAATTTGCGACAGTAGAAAATTATTTTTTGAATAATTTACTATAGAAAAGGCAATCCCTGGCGCAATTATAATTTGCGACAGTAAAAAATTATTTTTTGCAAAATTTACTATAGAAAAGGCAATCCCTGGCGCACTTAAAATTTGCGACAGTAAAAAATTATTTTTTGAATTATTTACAAAAGGCAATCCCTGGCGTAATTAAAATTTGCGACAGTAAAAAATTATTTTTTGAATAACTTACTATAGAAAAGGCAATCCCTGGCGCAATTAAAATTTGCGACAGTTGAAAATTATTTTTTGAATAATTTACTATAGAAAAGGCAATCCCTGGCGTAATTAAAATTTTCGACAGTAAAAAATTATTTTTTGAATAATTTACTATAGAAAAGGCAATCCCTGGGATATTTAAAATTTGCGACAGTAAAAAATAATTTTTTTGAATAATTTACTATAGAAAAGGCAATCCCTGGCCTAATTAAAATTTGCGACAGTAAAAAATTATTTTTTGAATAATTTACTATAGAAAAGACAATCCCTGGCGTAATTAAAATTTGCGACAGTAGAAAATTATTTTTTGAATAATTTACTATAGAAAAGGCAATCCCTGGCGCTCTTAAAATTTGCGACAGTAAAAAATTATTTTTTGAATAATTTACTATAGAAAAGGCAATCCCTGGTGCACTTAAAATTTGCGACAGTAAAAAATAATTTTTTGAATAATTTACTATAGAAAAGGCAATCCCTGGCGCAATTAAAATTTGCGACAGTAGAAAATTATTTTTTGAATAATTTACTATAGAAAACGCAATCCCTGGCGCACGTAAAATTTGCGACAGTAAAAAATTATTTTGTGAGAAATTTACTATAGAAAAGCAATCCCTGGGATATTTAAAATTTGCGACAGTAGAAATTTATTTTTTGAATAATTTACTATAGAAAAGGCAATCCCTGGCGTAATTAAAATTTGCGACAGTAGAAAATTATTTTTTGAATAATTTACTATAGAAAAGGCGATCCCTGGCGCAATTAAAATTTGCGACAGTAGAAAATTATTTTTTGAATAATTTACTATAGAAAAGGCAATCCCTGGCGTAATTAAAATTTGCGACAGTAGAAAATTATTTTTTGAATAATTTACTATAGAAAAGGCAATCCCTGGCGTAATTAAAATTTGCGACAGTAAAAAACTATTTTTTGAATAATTTACTATAGAAAAGGCAATCCCTGGCGCACTTGAAATTTGCGACAGTAAAAAATTATTTTTTGAATAATTTACTATAGAAAAGGCAATCCCTGGCGCACTTAAAATTTGCGACAATAAAAAATTATTTTTTGCAAAATTTACTATAGAAAAGGCAATCCCTGGCGCACTTAAAATTTGCGACAGTAGAAAATTATTTTTTGAATAATTTACTATAGAAAAGGCAATCCCTGGCGTATTTAAAATTTGCGACAGTAAAAAATTATTTTTTGAATAATTTACTATAGAAAAGGCAATCCCTGGTGTATTTAAAATTTGCGACAGTAGAAAATTATTTTTTGAATAATTTACTATAGAAAAGGCAATCCCTGGGATATTTATAATTTTCGACAGTAAAAAATTATTTTTTGAATAATTTACTATAGAAAAGGCAATCCCTGGGATATTTAAAATTTGCGACAGTAAAAAATAATTTTTTTGAATAATTTACTATAGAAAAGGCAATCCCTGGCCTAATTAAAATTTGCGACAGTAAAAAATTATTTTTTGAATAATTTACTATAGAAAAGACAATCCCTGGCGTAATTAAAATTTGCGACAGTAGAAAATTATTTTTTGAATAATTTACTATAGAAAAGGCAATCCCTGGCGCTCTTAAAATTTGCGACAGTAAAAAATTATTTTTTGAATAATTTACTATAGAAAAGGCAATCCCTGGTGCACTTAAAATTTGCGACAGTAAAAAATAATTTTTTGAATAATTTACTATAGAAAAGGCAATCCCTGGCGCAATTAAAATTTGCGACAGTAGAAAATTATTTTTTGAATAATTTACTATAGAAAACGCAATCCCTGGCGCACTTAAAATTTGCGACAGTAAAAAATTATTTTGTGAGAAATTTACTATAGAAAAGCAATCCCTGGGATATTTAAAATTTGCGACGGTAGAAATTTATTTTTTGAATAATTTACTATAGAAAAGGCAATCCCTGGCGTAATTAAAATTTGCGACAGTAGAAAATTATTTTTTGAATAATTTACTATAGAAAAGGCGATCCCTGGCGCAATTAAAATTTGCGACAGTAGAAAATTATTTTTTGAATAATTTACTATAGAAAAGGCAATCCCTGGCGCAATTAAAATTTGCGACAGTAGAAAATTATTTTTTGAATAATTTACTATAGAAAAGGCAATCCCTGGCGTAATTAAAATTTGCGACAGTAAAAAATATTTTTTGAATAATTTACTGTAGAAAAGGCAATCCCTGGCGCACTTGAAATTTGCGACAGTAAAAAATTATTTTTTGAATAATTTACTATAGAAAAGGCAATCCCTGGCGCACTTAAAATTTGCGACAGTAAAAAATTATTTTTTGCAAAATTTACTATAGAAAAGGCAATCCCTGGCGCACTTAAAATTTGCGACAGTAGAAAATTATTTTTTGAATAATTTACTATAGAAAAGGCAATCCCTGGCGTATTTAAAATTTGCGACAGTAAAAAATTATTTTTTGAATAATTTACTATAGAAAAGGCAATCCCTGGCGTATTTAAAATTTGCGACAGTAGAAAATTATTTTTTGAATAATTTACTATAGAAAAGGCAATCCCTGGGATATTTATAATTTGCGACAGTAAAAAATTATTTTTTGAATAATTTACTATAGAAAAAAAAGGCAATCCCTGGCGTAATTAAAATTTGCGACAGTAAAAAGTTATTTTTTGAATAATTTACTATAGAAAAGGCAATCCCTGGCGCAATTAAAATTTGTGACAGTAGAAAATTATTTTTTGAATAATTTACTATAGAAGAGGCAATCCCTGGCGTAATTAAAATTTGCGACAGTAAAAAATTATTTTTTGAATAATTTACTATAGAAAAGGCAATCCCTGGCGCACTTAAAATTTGCGATAGTAGAAAATTATTTTTTGAATAATTTAATATAGAAAAGGCAATCCCTGGCGCAATTAAAATTTGCGACAGTAGAAAATTATTTTTTGAATAATTTACTATAGAAAAGGCAATCCCTGGCGTAATTAAAATTTGCGACAGTAGAAAATTATTTTTTGAATAATTTACTACAGAAAAGGCAATCCCTGGCGTAATTAAAATTTGCGACAGTATAAAATTATTTTTTGAATAATTTACTATAGAAAAGGCAATCTCTGGCGCAATTAAAATTTGCGACAGTTGAAAATTATTTTTTGAATAATTTACTATAGAAGAGGCAATCCCTGGCGTAATTAAAATTTGCGACAGTAAAAAATTATTTTTTGAATAATTTACTATAGAAAAGGCAATCCCTGGGATATTTAAAATTTGCGACAGTAAAAAATTATTTTTTGAATAATTTACTATAGAAAAGGCAATCCCTGGCGTAATTAAAATTTGCGACAGTAAAAAATTATTTTTTGAATAATTTACTATAGAAAAGGCAATCCCAGGCGTAATTAAAATTTGCGACAGTAGAAAATTATTTTTTGAATAATTTACTATAGAAAAGGCAATCCCTGGCGCACTTAAAATTTGCGACAGTAGAAAATTATTTTTTGAATAATTTACTATAGAAAAGGCAATCCCTGGCGTAATTAAAATTTTCGACAGTAAAAAATTATTTTTAGAATAATTTACTATAGAAAAGGCAATCCCTGGCGCGCTTAAAATTTGCGACAGTAAAAAATTATTTTTTGAATAATTTACTATAGAAATGGCAATCCCTGGCGCACTTAAAATTTGCGACAGTAAAAAATTATTTTTTGCAAAATTTACTATAGAAATTACTATAGAAAAGGCAATCCCTGGCGCACTTAAAATTTGCGACAGTAAAAAATTATTTTTTGAATAATTTACTATAGAAAAGGCAATCCCTGGCGTAATTAAAATTTGCGACAGTTGAAAATTATTTTTTGAATAATTTACTATAGAAAAGGCAATCCCTGGCGCAATTAAAATTTGCGACAGTAAAAAATTATTTTTTGCAAAATTTACTATAGAAAAGGCAATCCCTGGCGTAATTAAAATTTGCGACAGTATAAAATTATTTTTTGAATAATTTACTATAGAAAAGGCAATCCCTGGCGCACTTAAAATTTTCGACAGTAAAAAATTATTTTTTGAATAATTTACTATAGAAAAGGAAATCCCTGCGCAATTAAATTTGCGACAGTAGAAAATTATTTTTTGAATAATTTACTATAGAAAAGGCAATCCCTGGCGTAATTAAAATTTGCAACAGTAAAAAATTATTTTTTGAATAATTTACTATAGAACAGGCAATCCCTGGCGCACTTAAAATTTGCGACAGTAAAAAATTATTCAATTTACTATAGAAAAGGCAATCCCTGGCGTAATTAAAATTTGCGACAGTATAAAATTATTTTTTGAATAATTTACTATAGAAAAATGCAATCCCTGGCGTAATTAAATTTTCGACAGTAAAAAATTAATATTTTGAAAAATGTACTGTAGAAAAGGCAATGCCTGGCGCAATTAAAATTTGTGACAGTAGAAAATTATTTTTTGAATAATTTACTGTAGAAAAGGCAATCCCTGGCGCAATTAAAATTTGCGACTGTAGAAAATTATTTTTTGAAAAATTTACTATAGAAAACGCAATCCCTGGCGCACTTAAAATTTGCGACAGTAAAAAATTATTTTGTGAGAAATTTACTATAGAAAAGCAATCCCTGGGATATTTAAAATTTGCGACAGTAGAATTTATTTTTTGAATAATTTACTATAGAAAAGGCAATCCCTGGCGTAATTAAAATTTGCGACAGTAGAAAATTATTTTTTGAATAATTTACTATAGAAAAGGCGATCCCTGGCGCAATTAAAATTTGCGACAGTAGAAAATTATTTTTTGAATAATTTACTATAGAAAAGGCAATCCCTGGCGTAATTAAAATTTGCGACAGTAGAAAATTATTTTTTGAATAAATTACTATAGAAAAGGCAAACCCTGGCGTAATTAAAATTTGCGACAGTATAAAATTATTTTTTGAATAATTTACTATAGAAAAGGCAATCCCTGGCGCAATTAAAATTTGCGACAGTAGAAAATTATTTTTTTGAATAATTTACTATAGAAAAGGCAATCCCCTGGCGTAATTAAAATTTGCGACAGTAAAAAACTATTTTTTGAATAATTTACTATAGAAAAAGGCAATCCCAGGCGCACTTGAAATTTGCGACAGTAAAAAATTATTTTTTGAATAATTTACTATAGAAAAGGCAATCCCTGGCGCACTTAAAATTTGCGACAGTAAAAAATTATTTTTTGCAAAATTTACTATAGAAAAGGCAATCCCTGGCGCACTTAAAATTTGCGACAGTAGAAAATTATTTTTTGAATAATTTACTATAGAAAAAGCAATCTCTGGCGCAATTAAAATTTGCGACAGTTGAAAATTATTTTTTGAATAATTTACTATAGAAGAGGCAATCCCTGGCGTAATTAAAATTTGCGACAGTAAAAAAATTATTTTTTTGAATAATTTACCTATAGAAAAGGCAATCCCTGGGATATTTAAAATTTGCGACAGTAAAAAAATTATTTTTTGAATAATTTACTATAGAAAAGGCAATCCCTGGCGTAATTAAAATTTGCGACAGTAAAAAAATTATTTTTTGAATAATTTACTATAGAAAAGGCAATCCCAGGCGTAATTAAAATTTGCGACAGTTAGAAAATTATTTTTTTGAATAATTTACTATAGAAAAGGCAATCCCTGGCGCACTTAAAATTTGCGACAGTAGAAAATTATTTTTTGAATAATTTACTATAGAAAAGGCAATCCCTGGCGTAATTAAAATTTTCGACAGTAAAAAATTATTTTTTGAATAATTTACTATAGAAAAGGCAATCCCTGGCGCGCCTTAAAATTTGCGACAGTAAAAAATTATTTTTTGAATAATTTACTATAGAAAAAGGCAATCCCTGGCGCACTTAAAATTTGCGACAGTAAAAAATTATTTTTGCAAAATTTACTTTAGAAAAGGCAATCCCTGGCGCACTTAAAATTTGCGACAGTAAAAAATTATTTTTTGAATAATTTACATATAGAAAAGGCAATCCCTGGCGTAATTAAAATTTGCGACAGTTGAAAATTATTTTTTGAATAATTTACTATAGAAAAGGCAATCCCTGGCGCAATTAAAATTTGCGACAGTAAAAAATTATTTTTTGCAAAATTTACTATAGAAAAGGCAATCCCTGGCGTAATTAAAATTTGCGACAGTATAAAATTATTTTTCGAATAATTTACTATAGAAAAAGGCAATCCCTGGCGCACTTAAAATTTTCGACAGTAAAAAATTATTTTTTGAATAATTTACTATAGAAAAGGAAATCCCTGGCGCAATTAAATTTTGCGACAGTAGAAAATTATTTTTTGAATAAGTTTACTATAGAAAAGGCAATCCCTGGCGTAATTAAAATTTGCAACAGTAAAAAATTATTTTTTTGAATAATTTACTATAGAACAGGCAATCCCTGGTCCACTTAAAATTTGCGACAGTAAAAAATTATTCAATTTACTATAGAAAAGGCAATCCCTGGCGTAATTAAAATTTGCGACAGTATAAAATTATTTTTTGAATAATTTACTATAGAAAAATGCAATCCCTGGCGTAATTAAAATTTTCGACAGTAAAAAATTAATATTTGAAAAATTTACTGTAGAAAAAGGCAATCCCTGGGCGCAATTAAAATTTGTGACAGTAGAAAATTATTTTTGGAATAATTTACTGTAGAAAAGGCAATCCCTGGCGCAATTAAAATTTGCGACTGTAGAAAATTATTTTTTGAAAAATTTACTATAGAAAAGGCAATCCCTGGCGCAATTAAAATTTGCGACAGTAGAAAATTATTTTTTGAATAATTTACTATAGAAAAGGCAATCCCTGGCGTAATTAAAATTTGCGACAGTAGAAAATTATTTTTTGAATAATTTACTATAGAAAAGGCAAACCCTGGCGTAATTAAAATTTGCGACAGTATAAAATTATTTTTTGAATAATTTACTATAGAAAAGGCAATCCCTGGCGCAATTAAAATTTGCGACAGTAGAAAATTATTTTTTGAATAATTTACTATAGAAAAGGCAATCCCTGGCGTAATTAAAATTTGCGACAGTAAAAAACTATTTTTTGAATAATTTACTATAGAAAAGGCAATCCCTGGCGCACTTGAAATTTGCGACAGTTAAAAAATTATTTTTTGAATAATTTTACTATAGAAAAGGCAATCCCTGGCGCACTTAAAATTTGCGACAGTAAAAAATTATTTTTTGCAAAATTTACTATAGAAAAGGCAATCCCTGGCGCACTTAAAATTTGCGACAGTAGAAAATTATTTTTTGAATAATTTACTATAGAAAAGCCAATCCCTGGCGTATTTAAAATTTGCGACAGTAAAAAATTATTTTTTGAATAATTTACTATAGAAAAGGCAATCCCTGGCGTATTTAAAATTTGCGACAGTAGAAAATTATTTTTTGAATAATTTACTATAGAAAAGGCAATCCCTGGCGCACTTAAAATTTGCGATAGTAGAAAATTATTTTTTGAACTAATTTAATATAGAAAAGGCAGTCCCTGGCGCAATTAAAATTTGCGACAGTAGAAAATTCTTTTTTGAATAATTTACTATAGAAAAGGCAATCCTTGGCGTAATTAAAATTTGCGACAGTAGAAAATTATTTTTTGAATAATTTACTACAGAAAAGGCAATCTCTGGCGCAATTAAAATTTGCGACAGTTGAAAATTATTTTTTGAATAATTTACTATAGAAGAGGCAATCCCTGGCGTAATTAAAATTTGCGACAGTAAAAAATTATTTTTTGAATAATTTACTATAGAAAAGGCAATCCCTGGGGATATTTAAAATTTGCGACAGTAAAAAATTATTTTTTGAATAATTTACTATAGAAAAGGCAATCCCTGGCGTAATTAAAATTTGCGACAGTAAAAAATTATTTTTTGAATAATTTACTATAGAAAAGGCAATCCCAGGCGTATTTAAAATTTGCGACAGTAGAAAATTATTTTTTGAATAATTTTACTATAGAAAAAGGCAATCCCTGGCGCACTTAAAATTTGCGACAGTAGAAAATTATTTTTTGAATAATTTACTATAGAAGAGGCAATCCCTGGCGTAATTAAAATTTTCGACAGTAAAAAATTATTTTTTGAATAATTTACTATAGAAAAGGCAATCCCTGGCGCGCTTAAAATTTGCGACAGTAAAAAATTATTTTTTGAATAATTTACTATAGAAAAGGCAATCCCTGGCGCACTTAAAATTTGCGACAGTAAAAAATTATTTTTTGCAAAATTTACTTTAGAAAAGGCAATCCCTGGCGCACTTAAAATTTGCGACAGTAAAAAATTATTTTTTGAATAATTTACTATAGAAAAGGCAATCCCTGGCGTAATTAAAATTTGCGACAGTTGAAAATTATTTTTGAATAATTTACTATAGAAAAAGGCAATCCTGGCGCAATTAAAATTTGCGACAGTAAAAAATTATTTTTTGCAAAATTTACTATAGAAAAGGCAATCCCTGGCGTAATTAAAATTTGCGACAGTATAAAATTATTTTTTGAATAATTTACTATAGAAAAGGCAATCCCTGGCGCACTTAAAATTTTCGACAGTAAAAAATTATTTTTTGAATAATTTACTATAGAAAAGGAAATCCCTGGCGCAATTAAAATTTGGCGACAGTAGAAAATTATTTTTTGAATAATTTACTACTATAGAAAAAGGCAATCCCTGGCGTAATTAAAATTTGCAACAGTAAAAAATTATTTTTGATAATTTACTATAGAACATAAAAAATTATTCAATTTACTATAGAAAAGGCAATCCCTGGTGTAATTAAAATTTGCGACAGTATAAAATTATTTTTTGAATAATTTACTATAGAAAATGCAATCCCTGGCGTAATTAAAATTTTCGACAGTAAAAAATTAATATTTTGAAAAATTTACTGTAGAAAAGGCAATCCCTGGCGCAATTAAAATTTGTGACAGTAGAAAATTATTTTTTGAATAATTTACTGTAGAAAAGGCAATCCCTGGCGCAATTAAAATATGCGACTGTAGAAAATTATTTTTTGAAAAATTTACTGTAGAAAAGGCAATCCCTGGCGCAATTAAAATTTGCGACAGTAAAAAATTATTTTGTGAGAAATTTACTATAGAAAAGGCAATCCCTGGGATATTTAAAATTTGCGACAGTAGAAAATTATTTTTTGAATAATTTACTATAGAAAAGGCAATCCCTGGCGTAATTAAAATTTGCGACAGTAGAAAATTATTTTTTGAATAATTTACTATAGAAAAGGCAATCCCTGGCGCAATTATAATTTGCGACAGTAAAAAATTATTTTTTGCAAAAATTTACTATAGAAAAGGCAATCCCTGGCGCACTTAAAATTTGCGACAGTAAAAAATTATTTTTTGAATTATTTACTATAGAAAGGGCAATCCCTGGCGTAATTAAAATTTGCGACAGTAAAAAAATATTTTTTGAAAATTTGCGACAGTAGAAAATTATTTTTTGAATAATTTACTATAGAAAAGGCAATCCCTGGCGTAATTAAAATTTGCGACAGTAGAAAATTATTTTTTGAATAATTTACTATAGAAAAGGCAATCCCTGGCGCAATTATAATTTGCGACAGTAAAAAATTATTTTTTGCAAAAATTTACTATAGAAAAGGCAATCCCTGGCGCACTTAAAATTTGCGACAGTAAAAAATTATTTTTTGAATTATTTACTATAGAAAAGGCAATCCCTGGCGTAATTAAAATTTGCGACAGTAAAAAATTATTTTTTGAATAACTTACTATAGAAAAGGCAATCCCTGGCGCAATTAAAATTTGCGACAGTTGAAAATTATTTTTTGAATAATTTACTATAGAAAAGGCAATCCCTGGCGTAATTAAAATTTGCGACAGTAAAAAATTATTTTTTGAATAATTTACTATAGAAGAGGCAATCCCTGGGATATTTAAAATTTGCGACAGTAAAAAATTATTTTTTGAATAATTTACTATAGAAAAGGCAATCCCTGGCCTAATTAAAATTTGCGACAGTAAAAAATTATTTTTTGAATAATTTACTATAGAAAAGACAATCCCTGGCGTAATTAAAATTTGCGACAGTAGAAAATTATTTTTTGAATAATTTACTATAGAAAAGGCAATCCCTGGCGCTCTTAAAATTTGCGACAGTAAAAAATTATTTTTTGAATAATTTACTATAGAAAAGGCAATCCCTGGCGCACTTAAAATTTGCGACAGTAAAAAATAATTTTTTGAATAATTTACTATAGAAAAGGCAATCCCTGGCGCAATTAAAATTTGCGACAGTAGAAAATTAGTTTTTGAATAATTTACTATAGAACAGGCAATCCCTGGCGCACTTAAAATTTGCGACAGTAAAAAATTATTTTGTGAGAAATTTACTATAGAAAAGCAATCCCTGGGATATTTAAAATTTGCGACAGTAGAAATTTATTTTTTGAATAATTTACTATAGAAAAGGCAATCCCTGGCGTAATTAAAATTTGCGACAGTAGAAAATTATTTTTTGAATAATTTACTATAGAAAAGGCGATCCCTGGCGCAATTAAAATTTGCGACAGTAGAAAATTATTTTTTGAATAATTTACTATAGAAAAGGCAATCCCTGGCGTAATTAAAATTTGCGACAGTAGAAAATTATTTTTTGAATAATTTACTATAGAAAAGGCAATCCCTGGCGTAATTAAAATTTGCGACAGTATAAAATTATTTTTTGAATAATTTACTATAGAAAAGGCAATCCCTGGCGCAATTAAAATTTGCGACAGTAGAAAATTATTTTTTGAATAATTTACTATAGAAAAGGCAATCCCTGGCGTAATTAAAATTTGCGACAGTAAAAAACTATTTTTTGAATAATTTACTATAGAAAAGGCAATCCCTGGCGCACTTGAAATTTGCGACAGTAAAAAATTATTTTTTGAATAATTTACTATAGAAAAGGCAATCCCTGGCGCACTTAAAATTTGCGACAGTAAAAAATTATTTTTTGCAAAATTTACTATAGAAAAGGCAATCCCTGGCGCACTTAAAAGTTGCGACAGTAAAAAATTATTTTTTGAATAATTTACTATAGAAAAGGCAATCCCTGGCGTAATTAAAATTTGCGACAGTTGAAAATTATTTTTTGAATAATTTACTATAGAAAAGGCAATCCCTGGCGCAATTAAAATTTGCGACAGTAAAAAATTATTTTTTGCAAAATTTACAATAGAAAAGGCAATCCCTGGCGTAATTAAAATTTGCGACAGTATAAAATTATTTTTTGAATAATTTACTATAGAAAAGGCAATCCCTGGCGCACTTAAAATTTTCGACAGTAAAAAATTATTTTTTGAATAATTTACTATAGAAAAGGCAATCCCTGGCGCAATTAAAATTTGCGACAGTAGAAAATTATTTTTTGAATAATTTACTATAGAAAAGGCCATCCCTGGCGTATTTAAAATTTGCGACAGTAAAAAATTATTTTTTGAATAATTTACTATAGAAAAGGCAATCCCTGGCGCACTTAAAATTTGCGACAGTAAAAAATTATTTTTTGAATAATTTACTATAGAAAAGGCAATCCCTGGCGTAATTAAAATTTGCGACAGTATAAAATTATTTTTTGAATAATTTACTATAGAAAAGGCAATCCCTGGCGTAATTAAAATTTTCGACAGTAAAAAATTAATATTTTGAAAAATTTACTGTACAAAAGGCAATCCCTGGCGCAATTAAAATTTGCGACAGTAGAAAATTATTTTTTGAATAATTTACTGTAGAAAAGGCAATCCCTGGCGCAATTAAAATTTGCGACAGTAGAAAATTATTTTTTGAAAAATTTACTGTAGAAAAGGCAATCCCTGGCGCAATTAAAATTTGCGACAGTAAAAAATTATTTTTTGAATAATTTACTATAGAAAAGGCAATCCCTGGCGCACTTAAAATTTGCGACAGTAAAAAATTATTTTTTGAATAATTTACTATAGAAAAGGCCATCCCTGGCGTATTTAAAATTTGCGACAGTAAAAAATTATTTTTTGAATAATTTACTATAGAAAAGGCAATCCCTGGCGCACTTAAAATTTGCGACAGTAAAAAATTATTTTTTGAATAATTTACTATAGAAAAGGCAATCCCTGGCGTAATTAAAATTTGCGACAGTATAAAATTATTTTTTGAATAATTTACTATAGAAAAGGCAATCCCTGGCGTAATTAAAATTTTCGACAGTAAAAAATTAATATTTTGAAAAATTTACTGTACAAAAGGCAATCCCTGGCGCAATTAAAATTTGCGACAGTAGAAAATTATTTTTTGAATAATTTACTGTAGAAAAGGCAATCCCTGGCGCAATTAAAATTTGCGACAGTAGAAAATTATTTTTTGAATAATTTACTATAGAAAAGGCAATCCCTGGCGCACTTAAAATTTGCGACAGTAAAAAATTATTTTGTGAGAAATTTACTATAGAAAAGGCAATCCCTGGGATATTTAAAATTTGCGACAGTAGAAAGTTATTTTTTGAATAATTTACTATAGAAAAGGCAATCCCTGGCGTAATTAAAATTTGCGACAGTAGAAAATTATTTTTTGAATAATTTACTATAGAAAAGGCAATCCCTGGCGCAATTATAATTTGCGACAGTAAAAAATTATTTTTTGCAAAATTTACTATAGAAAAGGCAATCCCTGGCGCAATTAAAATTTGCGACAGTAAAAAATTATTTTTTGCAAAATTTACAATAGAAAAGGCAATCCCTGGCGTAATTAAAATTTGCGACAGTATAAAATTATTTTTTGAATAATTTACTATAGAAAAGGCAATCCCTGGCGCACTTAAAATTTTCGACAGTAAAAAATTATTTTTTGAATAATTTACTATAGAAAAGGCAATCCCTGGCGCAATTAAAATTTGCGACAGTAGAAAATTATTTTTTGAATAATTTACTATAGAAAAGGCCATCCCTGGCGTATTTAAAATTTGCGACAGTAAAAAATTATTTTTTGAATAATTTACTATAGAAAAGGCAATCCCTGGCGCACTTAAAATTTGCGACAGTAAAAAATTATTTTTTGAATAATTTACTATAGAAAAGGCAATCCCTGGCGTAATTAAAATTTGCGACAGTATAAAATTATTTTTTGAATAATTTACTATAGAAAAGGCAATCCCTGGCGTAATTAAAATTTTCGACAGTAAAAAATTAATATTTTGAAAAATTTACTGTACAAAAGGCAATCCCTGGCGCAATTAAAATTTGCGACAGTAGAAAATTATTTTTTGAA
>CAWVNZ010000726.1:0-39038 GCA_963930735.1 Dioctria linearis
TTCAGCTTGCAGGAAATCTTTATCTAACATTCTAGTCAAAAATATATTTTCCTCTCTGGATAATGGACTTGCAGGTATTCCATATAGACTTGATTCCGTTGTTGATATGGATGCAATTGATAGTCATGAAAAGCAGACTTTTTCGCTTTTATTGCTTGGTTGCACTTTTCGTTAAACCAACAGCGGTTTTGCTGTTGTTGATATCCGCTATATGAATACGGAATATACTTACATGTACCAAGACTTAGAATGTTAACAACTTCTAATGTGCATTTATGAATATCCCTGGAATCGAAACAGACCGACAAATCTATTTCTCTAAAATACTGATTGAGATTTTTCAAATCAGCATTTTTAAAGTGACATAAATTCAGCAGTTCCTAAACAGTGGTCTAATGGTCTAAATTACCAAGATGGTAACCGACTGCGATGGAATAAATATTTGTGGGAGTGAGTTAATAGATACAAATCGGGTAGCTGCATCAGGAATTCTCGTGGGTGCATCCACTAGCTGATGCAAATTAAATGCATCTCCGAAGAGTTCAACAAATCAGCCTGCTGGGCAGTTTTTAACAAACTCTGACCCACGATATGTTATTGGCGATAGAATCAATTGCCAATATTGATAAAGATATTGTCAAATACGGATGCCGTCTCGTTATAAGACATATTTGGGTTGCGATAAAGGACCAGAAGTAGATGATTTGCGTGTGTAGTTTGAACCTAATCCATATGAAATTCAACCCTGGATGGGCAGAAGGTATATTTCCAAGGACGGTAGAGGTCACATCATTTCCTACATATAAAACGATCCCCCTATGTGGAGGAAGTAGAGGCACTAAGGTACAACCAAGGACGTGAAATGACCTTGGGCGAAAATGTCCATAGGGCGAAAATAGCCAGATTTTTGAGCTTACGATGGCAGTACACTGAGCTTAGGGCGCCAGTCAATCCGCGAATGTTGCAAAGAAACAACAACGCAAAAAAGAGCGACACACAACAACACATATCAAATATTATCACCACCAGCAGTAGTCAACGACACAGCGAGTTAAAAAAAAACAATAGTGTTATACCAATTTGCTGTTTTCAGTACGATAGACCGTGCAGTTCAATGACCACAGCTGGGAGCACCCGCATTGGTGATCCGTGATAAGTGCTAATGCACTTGCACTGATAACATAAGGACAGATTGGAAAAAAAGGAAGCTACCGTACCGAGTAGATGACTTGTTTGATGATGCTACGGTGTAGAAAAGCCCTTCACTAGGCTATATGTAATTAATTAATTAGACCGGAAGATGATGAGAGCAAATTCCAAGTCATTTAGTGGGTCAAATTAGTTGATTTAAGAAACGAACATCATAATTTTAGAGATGGCCGGTGTGGCGTAATTACAGGCTAATTAATTAAACTTGTTAAATGATTTGTTACACAAAAACTCCTACATTTTTATGTAGTCCATGAATAAAAACATGATGGTAGCGCAATGCCATTCACGAAAATCACCATTTACGATTATACCATTACGATTATTCAAGACGATTTGTACAAGTATTGATATACTTTTGACCTAACAAGAAACAACGTTGGTTACTATATATGGTATGCACAAACTCTAGCACTAATATTATAATACAAAAATAGGAACTAAAAAAAGAATGGTCTTTCTTACCGAATTCTCTAGCAGTGACTGTCTTTCGTCTTCTGTAGGTAATAGTATAATGGAAACTGTAAGTAACTAATAAAAAAACAATACTCAAATAAAGAAATAATAATACGTACCCAAGCATTGAGGGAATAGTATGATCATAAAGGCACTTTCATATCAAAAACAAGAACAGAAAAATGTAAACCGAAAAACTCAATTTATTCCACTTTAAAACAAGATTTTTGTTCCAATGATTAATAAAATCCAGAGAAATAGGATAAACTAAGAATTTTACTGAGAAAATAGTTATATTTTTTTTCAGATTTTTAAGAAAAACACAACTTTCATGTTTTATCGGCCCAAAAACTTTTTCGGCGGAAAAATTCGTCCGATAAATCATAAAAGTTGTGTCTTTTTAATAATTCTAAGATAAATATACCATTTTATTAGTAAATTTATTAGTTTATCCTCTTTCCCTTGTTTTTATTAATCATTGGAGCAAAAATCTTGTCTTAAATTGGAATAACGTGAGTTTTTCGGTTTACATTTTTTCTATTCTTGTGTTTGACGTGAAAGTGCCTTAAAAGGTTGGTGCATTTAGGTAGCGTTAAGAATACTTATAAATATTGAATGACCCGAAGTCAACCAAAGTATCCGGTCAGGTTTTCTAATATTTAATATATTACACTTTTCCTGGAATACCCTTTGTAAGCTCAAAAAAAGGAAGTATAAAACTACGCAAAATAAGTATTCAATATTATTTCTAGAAAATTACCTTTCAAAGTAATTTTATTGCCTCCAAAAGCTTTCATTGAAACATGCATGTATTATGTTTGGCTATCATTATCACAATAGAATATAAATTCCTAATCGTTCATCTATGTTCAGAATACCGCGGTAATTACTGTGCCTGCAATTGGTCATAAATCAGGTCGAGCTTAGAATAAATAACATTTAAAATCCTTCAAAGTACCTTCTCGGGGGAATTCCTTTTGCATTTAGCAATTGCAAATGTAAATCCCTTTCCGCATTATGGATAGATGCAAATCCCATTTCACATTAAACAAGGAACTTGATCCCGTAAATGAGCCCGACATAATCGACAAAAGTATGAAAATATTAGGTATGGAGACAGCGTTGAATTCGGAGGACAAAAGTGAAGCTAATACCGTTTGTATTGTTTTTTTCTGAGATAATGGGTATGGCATTTTGTGCTACGTAAGGTTCTCTTGAGGGAAGTAATTATAGTACTTTAATAACTATCAGTTCCCTGCGAGTCTAATTTTGCTGCTAAGATAGAGCTGGATTATTGGTAAGTTATTTTTTATATCCAGAGAAATGTCAGATACTGACTACGCTTGAAAAGCACTTGATCACATGTGCTGTGGGTTCTTTCTATATTTCTTAATAGTGCAAAAATAATCAATTGCATTACGTGCGATTTCTGTACCGTAGTGTAACGTAGTGAAGTGGCTTATACACATACTTCGAATCAAACCTTAAAAATCTTGTCACTACGGCATATGACGCTGGAAACTTTCAACTGATTTTTTTGTTTTTTAATATATATAACTTGTAACTTGTAATACTATAACGTTAATTTCACCCCATCGATGACGTGCTCCATTTTCTATGCACGGCATGAGATTATTTATTTACTTATAAGGATAATACGATAGCAAACAGATAAATACAAATCCAAATTACCCACTACCATTAGGCCTATGCAAATTAACTTCAATGGAAGATAAAGATCAACAAATTATTAGATATACATAAGCAACTTACAATTAGATATAAAGGATCAGGAGAAATAATTTCAGTGTAAAAGAATAATACACAGGCTATATACTATAATGAAAGTCGAAAAATTCCATTAAACAAATCAAAATTGCTAAAAATCAAAAACAAAACCGAAACAAAAGCTTAAGCGAAATAAAGAAAATAGAAAATAAAGATAATTGAAATAAAGAATTAAAAGTCGGTTAACACGTATAGGAGTAAAGGCACTTTCACATCAAACACAAGAATAGAAAAAATGTAAACCGAAAAACTCACGTTATTCCAATTTAAGACAAGATTTTTGATCCAATGGTTAATAAAATCAAGGGAAAGAGGATAAACTAATAATTTTACTAATAAAATGGTATATTTATCTTAGAATTATTAAAAAGACACAACTTTTATGATTTATAGGACGAATTTTTCCGCCGAAAACGCTTTGGGCCGATAAAACATGAAAGTTGTGTTTTTCTTAAAAATCTGAAAAAAATATAACTATTTTCTCAGTAAAATTCTTAGTTTATCCTATTTCTCTGGATTTTATTAATCATTGGAACAAAAATCTTGTTTTAAAGTGGAATAAATTGATTTTTTCGGTTTACATTTTTCTGTTCTTGTTTTTGATATGAAAGTGCCTTAAGCATAGCAATAAAAATAAAATGCAAGGTAAAGTAAAGTAGAGGGGGCATTGAACGCAAAGCGATAATGATACATAGAATAATGGAAGGGAAGTAAGGAAAAAGATAAAAGTAAATATTAGGCAAATCAGTTTAGAATGGAAAACTTATCCAAAAGACTAACTTCAGCCAAGGGGTTGCATTTAAAAGACCCGAAACTGTCACATATATTCACATCTTTATATCAGGCATTGTGGGCCCTTTGAATCCTAACCAAATGTGACTTGAATCGCAAGTTGGTGCAGGACGGATCTATGTGAAACGTAAGTAGTTGTCGACTTAAACGGCTGGAAAAGTTGATTTTTAATTTGGACAAAACTAAGAAGAATCAATAGAGCCGTGCAATATTTCAAATAGGAACGTTTCTTCGAAGTAGGAACGATGTGCTTCTAAGGATATCATGGAGTATGTATGTAATGGTTATATCAAGGTGCCACGTAGTGGATATGCTTATGCTTCTGAATGGCTGCCTTGACCTAACCGTCGTCCAATGTATGCTCGTAGGTAGCTGATGTCTATAGCTCCAGGCGAGAAAGCTCAGCCGATATTAGTATCTAAAGGCGTCAGAGACTGCCCTATCTTCAGGCGAGATTGCTCAGCCGATGAAATTATGTGAAGGTGTCAGAGACAGCCCTATCTTCAGGCGAGATTACTCAGCCGAATTTATTAGTGTAGTGCAGGCGAGAATATTCAGCCGATATTAGCACACTGTATGGCGTCAAAGACTGCCGAAGTTTCAATAGAGAGGAATTGACAGTAAAACACTATTTCCGTACTCAAACGTTCTGACTTTCTTTATTTTAATCAACTTATTTAAATGATTATTCGCTATCTCTACCTAACGTATAAATCTACTAAATAATCAATTCATTGTAATACAATGCAATATAGATTATTAACCTGGAGTAGCGCAATCAACAAATCACAAATCCATCGAAGAATTTGCCGCAATGCACATTCCAAGCTTTTCAAGCCTTCGGGTTCATTGAGGTCAGTGTAATGCATGAATGGTGTGAAATGTCGTGTCAGCAACTGACGTGTGCTGCACTGAAGTGCATTGCATTTGCGAATTCACGAAACTCACATTGTTCAATTTATGAACGAAAATATGTGTGAATGAAATTATTGAACTTGAATGCTTGCTTATGCTTATTTTTCTTTTTTTCTTTTGTATGTGCACTATGAAATATTTGATGCACTACATCCCTCCTCTTATGGAAAAAAAATTTTGCTTGATTAGAGGAATTTTTTTTGTTTTATTCTTATGATGTAGTTTTCTATCTTACATTTCTAATAAAATAATTTGTATACTTTATTTAATTCTTATCCATATAGCTATTTTAATTGTTACATGCTACTTATGGTGAACTTTAAAATTTTTTCAACCTATTATTGTGTACTTCTTTTATTATTTTATCTATCTTTATCTTGGTATTAACGTTATTTGTATCAATTACAATATATGGACCATTATATGGAGGTTCATTCTTTCTCTTATTCCCTACTTTTAATAATACTTTATCTCCTATCTTAATTTTTATTGGATTAGTTTTTACATCAGATTTTCTGCTTCTTTTCTCTTTAGAATTCTCCAATAGTGCTTTAACTATTTTTTGGCTTTCTTGCAGGCGAAACTTCACTTCTTTTGAGTAAACTTCTAGATTGTAAATCGGATCTATTCTATTTTGATCCATGGTGTCTGGAAGTGAGGCTAATTTTTCCAACATCAGTTCGTATGGTGATATTTTGGTTTCGGAATGAGGTGTGATATTGCAGCAGAATGTGTAATAGGGTATCCATTCATCCCATTCAGCAATCTGGACTATTGATAACAGGTACTCGTTTAGTACTCGATGATTTCTTTCTATGGCTCCTAGAGTTTCGTGGTGAAACGGAATTGAGGTGACTTGGGATATTTTGAAAATTTTGCATACTTTAGGATTTTGAATGTTCCATATTTTAAGATTATTTTTTCGACTAATATTTATGCGACGGTACCTTCAGTACGATTTGTCGTGAAAATTACCATATGTATGTACGAACGTATATACATATCACAAAAAAAAAGCTTTCGCGATAAGAAGTGCGCGCCGCGAAAATACATTATATGTATATGCGCGCCTCAATTTCAAGCGACGGGAGGGTGGCTAATGTTTATAAAAACATTATATTAAAGTTTTGTTCAAGCCACCGTCCAACGAAAAATATTCTGGACTTGTTTAAATAAGTCCAGATTAAATGAAAATTTTTATCAGGGTAGAAATGCAACTATGCATTTTCTACCCTGACCGACGGCTCTTGATCGCGATGAAAATGAATAAGAGCGCAGTCGAATTTTTAAAACAAATGGAAGTTGAATTTTAAACTCTCTACGCGGCAGTCGAGCTAAAAACTAAAACGGGTTGTTTTTTGGAAATCGAAATACGGCGGTTCGAGAAAAAATTGAAAAGAAAAGAGTTGTTTTTTTAAAAGAAAAGGTTCGAGAAAAAATTGAAAAGGAAGGACTTGGATTTTAAATATTATACGCGGCGGTTCGGTAGTCGAATTTTTGAAAACAAAGCGAGTCGGATTTATAATTTGAAAAACGGTAGTCGAGTTTAAAAAAAAAAAGTGTTGAATTTTATCTTGGTTTCAGGTCGGTCTCGGTTTCTGAAAAGCTACAAAAAGAATAAAAAAGAGAATCAGATTGTGAAAAGATAAAAAAAAAGATAATAAGATTGTGAAAAGTTTTAAGAATAAGACTGTGAAAAGCTTATAAGCAGAAGTTTGTGAAAAGTTTGTAAAAAAGAGAAAGGATAAGTTGGTGAAAGAAGTAGAAGGGAAATAAAACGAGTCCGACAAGTACGGAAAAATTAAAGAAAGCTTAAAGCAGTTTGGGGAACTCTCGCACTCTCTCGAAACTGAAGTAAAAAATAATAGTGTAGAATTAAATCAAAGTGCCATAGACAGTGTCAGTAATTCTACCGCGAATGAAATCCTTTTAAATTGGCTGGGCGACTGCCTTCTGGAGACCAGCAATGAAGATACCAGTTCCCCAACAGTGTCAAATGCTAGTTTCAAAAGCCCCAATTTAAACATGGTAGATTACGCTAAAATAGCAAAGCTAACTGCCCGGCTCATTCTCGGGAGAACAGCACCCAAAATTGAGCCTTGAGCTCCAAACATTCCTAGGATGCTGCAGCCTTCACGGCACGAGTGAAACAAATGCTGGCACTCTGTAATGAAGCAGCAGGGTCCATATACGGTGCCACAGCAGCACCAGCTGTAAAAACGCAGCTGGTAGATTTAGCGAAAAACGCACTAAAAACAGGAGTCAATATCCCCTATATGTATCACTACCTGTTGACAATGACCGACGCGCCGTAGATGAATTAGATCAAAGAGCACTTGACATGGAACGTCTCCAGCAAAGTGCTCTATTCCTGCAACCTCCAGGACAGTTCCAAACCAATATGATGCAGAACACATCGTCAAATTCTGCTAGTGCAAGCACATCAAATAGAGCACAATTAAATCAAAGTAGTGCTCTAGCAAATCACAGCGTATTTAATCCTGGCATAATACCATTCGCTTAGGTTCCCCTGACCCTGCCAAACACAAATAGTCACATTCAGCAGCCGCAGTTCACACAGGAAAGTCCATCGTCATATGTTAAACAGGAAACAAGATCACCTAATAAAATTTATAATGTAAAAATAAAAATAATTATTTAAATAAAATCAGTTGTAGTTTTTGTAATCTACCACACATAGGCTGATTGCCTCAAAAGGAAAAATATGCCTTATTGTGTGAACTGCAAAATGAATAATCATGACGTGCGTGACTGCAGAAGAAACAACAATAGTTTCCAGAGACCCCACAACAACACTGGACCACCAAATCAACGAGCTAGAGCCCCACAAGGTCCTAATAACTCAAGAGTCTATAATGTGCGAAAAAACTGTAAGTTCTGTGGCCGCTCTGGACATATATTAAGTGCGTGTCAACAAAAACGTAAATGGGAAGCCCGGAGTCAGGGAAACGATGTACAGTCGACCCAAAACTCCCCGGCTCGACTATAAATCTCCCATCTAATAAAATAGGGTCTCCTCAGCAGCCCAATTCCAGTGTCGCTACAGTAAAACTTCCTATAGACATTGGTCTGAACGGCCAAACTAAACTAGTAGTCGACACAGGCGCTGAGGGAAATATAATAGTCATTAAAAGATCTTAACGCTATTAACCACAATGAGGCATGCACATCAGACCCCTTTTGGTACCGGAAAGACGCTGGGCAATTGCTAGGGAAACTTCGTTTTCAAAAACAAAATTCCGTGCAAGTTTCAAGTTGTAAAAAACTTGCGTGGCCTTTCCGATGATGGACTTCTAGGAAATGACTTCCTAGCAAAAAACTTCAACGTTGAGGGTCCTAAGAAGGCACTAGTAGTAAAGAACTTGCCTGGGCTTTCTGATGATGGACTTCTAGGAAATGACTTCCTAGCAAAAAACTGTAACGTTAAGGGTCCTAATAAGGCACTAAGGTTTCCTCGCACGGAGGCTAATCCCGATGAATTCGCTTTGCCATTGATGTTTGAAACGGACAAGCTACATTCTGAAAAAGCAGTCGAAGTAGGAACACTTGCAGAAGAGGTAGAGCCTAAACAGGCTGAACTATCCACCTGCATTGTCTTTAAGGCTTCACAAACGATAAAAGCTGGCTGCCAAGCTCCAAAAGAGCTAAAGGAATGTGAAATGAGCTGTCTTGGCTAACAAGAGACCCACGAAATCAGGCAGCAATTGGTTACCTTTAAGGAACCAATCTGTATACCTGTGTGCACTCAAATTTTTGCCTCAGTCCCGTTACAAACTCAAGAAGAAATTCTCTGTTTATCCCAAAATATAAGCGATGGAGTCTTCTTGCCAAACAGTTTACTGTTATCTGGAGAAGAATTAGTACTGGTTAGTATTCTCAAGGCTAACAGTCATCAAGTAGTCATACATAGCTTAAAGTTACAGCTATTTCCAATAAACGACTACACCATAGTCCCATTAACGCGCACAAAAGACCACCAAAATACACACATTTCCATACCAAATACGAGGGAATTATTGAACACAAAAGAAATATCCAAGTTAAGTAGAGGCGGTAATGTGTGTCTAAAGCCTGCCAAAAAGATGCATATAGCTCTTCCGTCCGAAATCCCGAGGCATAAATCATTATTAAACAAACAACGGCCATATAAGAACGGTAGCGATTCTCTAAAGCCTATACTAAAGGTGCATATTACTCCACCGTCACACAGCACAAAAAATTCTACATGGTCAAAAAACAGTAGCCTCGAAGCGCATGAGTATATCACACAACCTGTGGTAAAGACCACACAGGTGTATAAAACACAGCTGCCGGCAAGGCAGGAAGTAACTACCCTGCAACATGCTAAGAACAACAAAATAAAGCCTCAAAAGGAATCAAATAAGCCTCATCTACTTACAGGTAACAAGTTAAACGGGAAGAAAAAGTCAACGCAAGGTTCAACTGAAAAACCAGCAATTTTACAACATGTACGATATCTATACCCGGATTATGAGATTCCGGACGACATAGAGCAATACCCGCGTATTTCTAGGTTTGAGCAAGTACTCAGCCTAGACCCTAACTTAACCCCGGAAGAAAAAATTTCGATATCAGAGCTCTACGAGCAGTATAACGATATCTTCTTCCTCAAGGGTGACAAACTCACCTATACAAATGCGATAACGCATAACATTCCATTAGTGCAAGATCAAGCACCAATAAATCAAAAAATGTACCGCTTACCTGAAACACAGCGGTAAGTAATTAACTAGCAGCTAAAAGAAATGCTAGACAGCGTGAGAGTCCAGACTAGGAAAAGACCTTGGAATTCACCTCTACTAGTTGTCCCCAAGAAAGCGGGACCGGATAGTGAAAAAAGGTGGAGCGTCGTTGTCTACTTTCGTAAATTAAACGAAAAGACAATTGAAGACGGATTTCCGCTACCCCGAATCAAGGATATTCTCGACCAACTAGGTCAGGCAAGCTATTACACCACACTCGATTTGGCCAACGGCTATCATCAAGTTCTTGTCGACAAAAGAGATCGACATAAAACTGATTTCAGCACAAGTTATGGGCACTACCCCTGCCACTCTTCAACCCCTAATGAATTTCGTCTTAACAGGCCTACAAGGTATCGAATGTTTTGTCTACCTAGATGACATTGTCATCTTTGGTAAAAATTTAAACGACCACAACGAAAAGTTGAGAAAAGTCTTCGACAAGTTGAGAGAGAACAACTTACTGCAGCCAGGGAGAAGTTGTTTACCTAGAACATAAATGCTCTAGCGAAGACGCCCTACTAGACCCAAGTAAGATGGCCTGCGTCCAAACATTTCCAGTTCCAAGAACAATAAGGCAAGTTCAGTCATTTTTAGGACTTGCCAATTACTACAGGCAATTCATTCCAGACTTCTCCAAAATTGTACGTCCAATCACGAATTTACTCCGAAAGGATGTAAAATTTACTTGGACAGGGAAAAGCCAGGAAGCATTTCAGAGCATAAAAAGTGCTAGAATTTCCCCACCACTTTTGATTTACCCCGATTTTTCAAAATCTTTTAATCTTACTACGGACGCAAGTAACGATGCTCTAGGGGCTGTTCTTTCTCAAGGAGAAGTCAGAAAGACCCAGCCTATTGCCTATGCAAGCCGCACATTAAACAAAGCCGAAAGAAATTACTCTACTATAGAGAAAGAGTTATTGGGGCATTTGTTTGGGCTACCAAGAATTTCAGGCCCTATCTTCAAGGCCGGAAATTCACGGCCTATACTGACCATAAGCCTCTCAAAGGGGTCTTCAATGTGTTGGTCAGATTTCACCACAAATTATCTGAATTCTATTACAACGTCGAATGCAAACCAGGGAAGTACAACACTAATGCCGATGCACTAAGTCGCATCCCTCAAGCATTAAAGGAAGACAGTTTAGGCAATACATTAACCGTAAAATCCCTAGTCCACCACACGATGGACTCAGATATGTAGGAAGACAATACCACAAGTAATAATAAAAAGAAGAAATCCGCTCATTGCTTCGTCGTGACTCGAGCGCAGAAGCAAAAGGCTCAAGAGACAGTAAATAGCTCCAGTGTGGAGACAGATGACCGCACGAAAGCGGACCAAAACGAAATTCAACTCACTGAGTTGGAAACACTAGACCCAACAACGCTTGACCCGCATGTAAGTACTGGTAAGACACCCGACGTTATTACGAGCCCCACGGAGATTCAAAAAATCCTAAAAATTATCACGATTCTCCATTCGGTGGCCATCAAGGTATCATAAAAGCTTACAAACGTATAAGACGCAAGTATTGGTGGAGACACATGCTTAGCGACATTAAAAAATACATTAAAAAATGCCCAAAGTGCCAAACGATGAAAGCATCTACACAATATAAAATGCCACTGGCTATCACGGACATTGCAGAACAACCGTTCGACGAAGTTTACCTCAATATTGTAGGTCTATAAGAGACCACATCAGGTGACAAATATAACTTGACCTTCCAAGATAATTTAACAAAATTTATCGACTGGTATGAAATACCTAATGCAGAAGCAGTCACAGTAGCGCAAGTTTTCTTTGATGAAATCGTTACGCGCTATCGCATACCCAAAAGAATACTCACCGATCAGGGAACATATTTCCTGAGTGAATTATTCAAAAGAGTATGTAAGGTTCTAAAGGTAAAAATGTTACAGACATCAGCATACCACCCACAGTCTAATCGTAGATGAAAATCCCAAAACATGGGACCAATACCTACGAACCGCTGCATTCGTGTTTAACAATAGTGTACACGAGGGTACTAAACTTACCCCAATGGACTGCCTATACGGCTTCACAGCGGATGTCCCATAAAATTTAAAACAGGATCCCGAACTCGTTTACAATCATGAGAGCTATTATCATAGACTGAAGTATAAGCTCCACAAATCATATGCAACGGCACGAAAGAACTTACTTGCAAGTAAACAGCGCTCAAAAGGGTACTACGATAAGACAGTACGGCTCCTAACATTCCATGAAGGAGACAAGGTCCTCATCAAGAATGAAAGCAGAAAACATAATTTTTCTCAAATCTGGGTAGGACCTATCAGGTAATCTCAATACCAAGTGATGTGAATGCCACCATCAAAATTGGTAAACGTATCGTAACGGTACATAATAATGGTTTAAACCCATATTTCGAGTAAGACCATGTTGAACAAAAATAACCAGGTTGACTTGAAATTCCTACTTCGTTGTCCATTAAAGCTCATTTCAATACATCCCCAGACAGATTTGCGGTGGAGTCACTCCACTGCCAAGTTTAAAACGGCACAATGCAAGTACAAATATACTTAAAGGATTGTTTTTTTTCTTCATCCGAATTGTCCACAGAAATAGCGCTAAAATTTATCGTATTTGCCCTCTTCATTCAGTACACAACAGGAGAAATCGCTGACAAACCTTATGTAATGACCCAGCTAAATGACTCGGGTATATTTTCGAGGACCTGGGAAAGTTCATGGTATATCATGACTCCTGGTTTGGCCTCACCGAGATAGATTTGGATGAATTAGTTACCCAGATAAAGCTGGCAGAACAGGCAGAACGCTTAGTTCATAAACTCTGCCTAAATATAACAAACCCAGGAGATCTGTGTAACATACAACAGCAACACATACATTCTATAATAGACAGTCTCCAAAAACGAACCAGAACCATTAAAGAATTGGTTCCAGGAAAACGTAAAACTAGGTCATTGTTCGACGGAATAGGCAGCGCAATGCACTACCTATTTGGGACTATGGACAATAACAACGAAAAAGAAATTTACAGCAGGTTAGAAGAACTTGAATCGAATACACAAGCCCTAGCCGAGCTAGAGAAACAACAAATTAGTGTTGTAAAAACTACCTTGGAAAAGATTCAAAAACCGCTGGCTATGTTAATAGACAGACAACAAAAAATAGCACACCAGATAAACGATCTCCACCATGTGGCCGAGGACTTAACTAGGAGGCAAGTAAGACAAGAGATTATATCTAGCTTATTACTCCAAATCATCGAAGTCGAATATTGACAACAAGCCCTTCTGAATATAATAATGGCTAGTAGAACCAACCATATTCATTCACTCCTCCTGTCTCCAGAAAACTTGCTACAAATATATCGAAAAACAACCTCGAATTGTCCGAATGATCAAAATTGCCTGTCTCCTCTACATCATACAGCAGGAGCTCAGTTACTCCTTATGCAGAACAAATTGGTGGTGAGAATTACTCTCCCAATTTTTAATCTGCCAAAAATGAGGCTACAACAGATTCGATGCTATCCTGTACCCAAGTCAGCAAATTATTCATTAACTCCAGACCCTGGTTATTCATACATAGCAAATAGCGGAAAAACTCAGGAATATCTCTTATTGAAAGGCGGGGACATAAAAACCTACAAGAAAGTAACAAGTAATTTGGAAGAAAACACGTATGTAGGCCGGCTGACCACCCCTGTAATCAAAGCGGCAACATCCAACGAATGTGCCATTAAATTATTATATAATCCATTAAATGAAGAGCCCAAATGCAGGACCAGAGTACAAGTCACCCAAAAGGACATGTTGATAAAACTGAACATGGCTATTCTCGTTCATCACCTCCACGGTGTTACATATCACGTGTCCAGATCACTTTGTGATCTCAAAATTAGAGGGGCAGGGTATACTTGAAATAACGCAGCCATATCAAGTGCAAATAGGTGAAAAGGTACTTAGATACGAAAGGGAAAATACACACCCACTCAAAATTATTCAGCAGACTCAGTTTCCTGAGTTAAATCATTCTCTATTCAAAGTAAACCTGGCTGAAATTTTATAAGAATTTGAAAACCACACTGAATGGAAGAGATCCAAAACAAAATCAACAAATATCAAGAGAAGTTATCAAGTAGAAACTCCCATATCTTGTCCACAACCTCTCTGTCATTTACGAGCCTACTAGTTTTGGCCATAATGATTGTTGTGGTAGTAAAGTATCTTAACCCTGTTGTCATCAAGATGAGATGACAGAGAAATCAATTACAAGCTAACCTCGAGATTTAATCAGAGGGAATTCCTTTGAAAAGAGCGAACTCATACTACCCCACCCACTTTGAATCAAGCTCGATCACTCCCTAGAACTAAATCGGTGCAGATAATTTAAAGGTCAACACTGACATTGTCATCATAGAAAAATTGTAGACCTGGTAAAACATGTAGCAAAACATGCATCATGGGCATTAAAGCATCTATACTTTACATTTAGAACTATATACCAACAAAGAAAAAAAATTAGTATTAAAGAACGTTAAACAGTAAGCTTCACAGGCACCCAGGCCTAGAATAAGCTTATAATTAAATATAACAGTAGAAGAAACCAAAAGCAAAAAGTAAAAAAAATCTTTATATAAGAATTAAATACAAATAAAATAAACAATATAGTAGAAATAAATAATTAAAGGATTAAAAAGAATAATAAACTAAAATAGCACTAGCACTAGTACCGGAGAAATAGCTTAAAGCGAAAAACTAAAAATGCTAAGATAAAAAGTAACCGTAGAAATAAAGAATTACAATAAAATTAATTAACACGTAGGAAAAAAAGTATAATACTCGAAGAAGGAGCGTAAGAAAGACAAGAAAAGTTTTACCGGACTACTACAAAATTTTTATATAGTATAGCATGATACCAATAGGCTTACAATATTATAATGTATTTTTATAGTAGTTAAATAACAACCTAAGAAAGAAAGGTAAGAACCTTTTAAATAAAAAAGAAACAAAAAATGTTGTAAACCGTCCGAACCGGCCTGAAACCGCCAGCCCCGACACAAAAATAAAATAAAGAGAAAACAAGAACCAAATGAAAGAGGGAAGGAATGAAAGAAGGAAAAAAACCTTATATTGGGGATTACTAAGTCTTTTTTATTTATTTTTTATTTTTTATAATTCTTTTTTTTATATAACACGAAAGCGAAGGAGGATAGGAAAGCAAAAAAAAAGGTAAAAAGCTTTTAAAAAAAACAAGGGATTATTAACGGCGAGCCTAGTCCTCATCGCTGTCTTCCGCGGGTCCGGAGGGTCCACAAGGGGGAGGTGTGACAATGATCTGGCGAACAACCGCAGTTAGCGGGTCATTAAAGACGGGGGTGACAGCACGCACACAGCCCAAATCACCCAGTGATGTTGAATGTGGCACCTGTAAACAAAAAAAGGTATGTTTAAATACGTCGAAATCTGCGAAAATCTAAAGCACAACTTACCAGCGCCAACCCAAGACTGTCCTTGGTGCGGGTATAGAGGCAAGTCCACCCAACACACCTTGCCCTCAAATGCATCCGCCCCCACATAGTAAAGGGCCGCTGGCCAGTCCTTCGCAGGATCAAGAGAATGGCTCCACGCCAGTGTGTTAGTACATGCACCAAATAAATTAGGCAGGCCAGGCAGGTAAGCCCAGGCGGGCACTTGAAGGGCGTATTATCCACCTTCACCGTAAATAACATCTCGCGTAAAGTCAGTCTGGACCAGAAAAATATAGTTGGTGTCGACACTCCAAAATTCACAGCGTTTGTGGTAACTAACTAACAGAGAAACAACATCGGCCCGGTTAGTATTTAATTGCAACAAATTATCCATCCTCTGCCGTTTCTATTAAACTCAAAGAAAACAGTAACCTAATACTCTAGATAAAATACCCCGAGATACCAAAGTCCTTTGACGGGACGAATTCTTGCCCCTAGAGTTATTCCTCTCCAAAGAATAACTCTCTTATTCGCGGGGGAAAGGATTGTTGTATTCCAAGAAAACCTGTGAAAATAGGTAATAGGTTTAATTGTGGTATTCCTAGAAAATTAAATTGAATTTATATCATCCATTTCTACATAAGCTAATCATACCGAAATCATGATTAGCTTATCTACCAAAACGAGTAAAGAAAACGCAATTTTCTTCACACTCCATAAAATTTCAACAGGAAAGTTCCCATGACAAACTTTGCTTAGTAGAAATATTTACTTTAAAAAAATGAAGCAAAAGACAAATGGTACCTTCAGTACGATTTGTCGTGAAAATTACAATATGTATATATGCGCCGCCAAAATACATTATATTTATACGCGCGCCGCAATTTCAAGCGACGGGACGGTGGCTGAGATTATAAAAACATCATTTTACAGTTTTTTTTAAGCCACCGTCCAACGGAAAATATTCTGGACTTGTTTAAACAAGTTCAGAATAAATGAAATTTTTTCTCAGGGTAGAAATGCAACTATACATTTTCTACCCTGACCGACAGTATTTGATCGCGATGAAAATGATCAAGAGCGCAGTCGAATTTTTAAAACGAATAGAAGTTGAATTTTAAACTTTCTACGCGGCAGTCGAGCTAAAATCGAAAGCGGGTTGTTTTTTAGAAATCGAAATACGGCGGTTCAAGAATAAATTAAAAAGAAAAGAATTGCTTTTTTTTATAAAGAAAAGGTTCGAGAAAAAATTTAAAAGGAAGGAGTTGGATTTTAAATATTATACGCGGCGGTTCGGTAGTCGAATTTTTGAAAACAAAGCGAGTCGGATTTATAATTTGAAAAACGGCAGTCGAGTTTAAAAAGAAAAGAGGTTTGAATTTTAACTTGAGGTCGGTCTCGGTTTCTGAAAAGCTACAAATAAGTAAAAAAAAAAGAATCAGATTGTGAAAAGATAATAAAAAAAGAGAATAAGATTGTGAAAAGTTTATAAGAATAAGATTCTGAAAAGCTTATAAGCAAAAGTTTGTGAAAAGTTTGTAAAAAAGAGAAAGGATAAGTTGGTGAAAGAAGTGGAAGGGAAAGAAAACGAGTCCGACAAATCAAAAAGTGTTTTGGATAAAATACCCGCCAATTTCACAAAAGGTACGTAACAGTGTTAACTTTTAATATTTCGAAACTTTGACTTGGTGTGTTTGTGTCTACCATTCTTTCTTTGGTGTCGTTTACGTTAGTTTTGAGTGTCATGAAATTGTTTGATTATGCTTAGTTGTTCTTCCTTGTTCACTATCCTTTTTGGGGGTTTCTTTTCTTTTATTTTAATTCGCTTCTGCATATCATTAAATTTCTTCTTAAATTCTTCGATGTCGACTTTTTTAAATATTTCTTCTCCCTTTGGGATTGCTAGCATTTGAATTTCGTTGTCAATCATCGCGTGAGTCAGCTTCTCCAATATCGATCCTAATTTCAGATTCGGATTATCGCAGTACTCGATTGCAACTTCTTTTTTTGATGTGAGTATACTCTTCTATTCATTATACTTTCTTTTTTGGACTTCATTATTTATCTTTATGAACTTTAATTGTCTGAGATTTCTTACTTCGTAGATTGAGGTGCATTCGTAGATGAAAAGTTGGCCTGACGATTCATCAACACTTTCAATATCTTCAATTTTTCCCATGCTTCTGATTCTTTTGCTTTTTATATATTATGTCGAAGTCATATTCAGATAGTTCTAAACGGATTCTTGTCATGTTTGATGATGGATCTTTGTGTGTAAACAAAACTTACTAGAGGTCTGTGATCAGTCACGACTGTGAATTTTTTTCCATACAGGTATGGTCTTAAGTGTTTTATTGCGCAGTGAATTCCTAGAAGTTCCTTTTCTATAATTAGTTTCTTCAATTCATGTTTATCTAGAGTTCTGCTTGCGTAGGAAATAGGTAGGTCTTTGCCTATCTCTCCTTGAGACAAAATTGGGCCTAACGCAAAATTTGATGCGTCTGTCGTTAAGACAATTTGTTTTGAAAAGTCTGGATATTGTAATATCGGTGGGTTGGTTAGTTTCTGTTTCAAGGTGTCAAAAGCTTTTGACATTCCTCTGTCCAGATGAAGGGTGTGTCCTTGCGAGCTAAAGGATTAAAGGGTTTGGCTATGGATGCAAAATTGGGTACGAATCTTCTGTAGTAGTTACAGAAGGCCGTAGATCTTTTTGCTTCATCTGCGTTTGTGGGTTTTGGATAATTGGTCACCGTATCGAATTTTGTGGGGTCTATTTTTACTCCCATGTTGGTGATTAGGTGGCCTAAGTAAACCACTTCTGTTTGCAAGAAGTTGCATTTTTGGGGATTTAATTTGAGTTTATATTGACGCAATCGGTCGAAAGTTATGCATGTCTCGGCATCTAAGCCTGCTACAGCTACTGTAAGCATTCTTTGGAAGCTGTTAATGGAGATCTTTAATCCAAAAGGTAGTCTTTTGAATTGGTAGTGACCTTTGTTGGTCGAAAAGGCAGTTACAGGTCGTGATATTGGGAGCAATCCGATCTGGTGAAAAAAACTTGTTAGGTCAAGGGTTGAGAAGTATTTTGCTCTCCCCAGATTATCTAGGATGTCTTCGAGTCTGATTAATGGAAATTTGTCATCCATTATCTTTTTGTTTAATTGTCGAAAATCGACTACCAGCCTCCATTTATTTTCATTTTTAGTTCCTTTTTTTTGGAACTACTTGAAAAGGGCCGTTTTATGGGCTTGTTGAGGATTCTATAATATCTTCTTCCAGTAACTGATCTACCTGTTTATATATTTCATCGCTTTGCACTTGTGGCAGGCGATACTTTTTTACGTAGATTGGAGTATGATCTGTCATACTTATCTTTTGTGTGTAGAAGTTATTCATGTTAGTGTGTCACCCGTTAGATGGAATATATTGTTTCTGCACATTTCGAACAGTGAGTCTTTTGCTTTTTCGTCTAGGTTATTTATGTTTAATTCCTTTTTTAGTTTTTGGAAACGTTTATCGTTATCGTTATCTATTGATTTCACCTTCCTTATGAAGTGGTATTCTGTGATAGGCACAATTCTTAGTTGCCGTAGTTTGATAATGATATCCTGCTCTAGTGTATTGACCAGTTTGACGTGATCGATTCCTTTTGCTGGAATTATGGCATTTGCAATAAAAATTCCGTCCTGGAGTTCTTGGCTCAAAGCTATGCTATCTTCTTTTACTTTAATGTCCATCGCTTGATACATTTGCGATCTTGCTGGAATTGTGACGGTTTTTACTTCTGGGATCTTAGTCATGATCGGTATCTCGATGTTATTAATTTCTGTGCAAATTGTTAAAATGTATTTTTCGTAGTCCAATTTGCATCCGAATTTGGTGAAGAAGTCTAGTCCAATCAATCCATCCGTTGGTATAGGAAAGTTGTCCTCTACGACATGCAGTTTGTGCTCTATTAGATCTCCTTCGATCTTAAATTTCATGTTTATTGTTCCTACTGTTTTGATTTCACCATCAGTTACTCCTGTTATTCCGCAGGATTCTTTTTTTTAGTTCTAAGTAGATTATTAAGCTAGTTTTCTGAATTATCGATATATCTGCTCCCGTGTCTATAAACCATGATGCATTCCTAGATGTTGCATCGCCTTTTATATTTACATAGTTGGTCTGGTTCTTGACCGTGAATTTATGTATCTTCATACATTGTGGGTTTAATATTCGTTGTCCCCTGAAAGTTGTGTTTCGGGGACTCCTTGTCCGTTTCCCGAATTCAACACATTTATTCCTCTAAATGGACGGATCTGATTCCGCGTTTCTGGAATTCTATGTCGACTAGTCTTTGTGCGTGCAGTGTTAAATTGTATTGTATTTTCATTGTGGCTTTGTCTTGATGGGTTCTAGATGTTCCTTCTTGATAGGTTTTGGTAATTCGTGTTGTATTGGTTCCCTCGTGAGTTTCTGTTAACTTGAAAGCTATGTCCTCTTCTGTTGACGTTTGAATGAAAGCTTTGGTTGCGAATATAGTTTGTGAATCGCGCTGGGTGTGAAGAGAATCTCAGGATGTTTCCTAATTGTCTGTAATCAGCGTCGATCCCTGTCGCAATCTGTACAACGGCTGATAAGGTTTTGGGTTGTACGGCAAATGTTGTGACCCAGGTGCCCATTGACCCGAACCACAACCATAAAACCAATACATCAATACATTGCCTTATGCAATATATTGGCGTATATCAGAAATGACCCTGAAAATAAAAATATTTTAATTCTATTTCAATTTTAAACGCATTTAAAAATGCATTTTCATACTGAAACAAAATGCAATTTAGCATAAATTGCATTTTGTTATCAGTCATATATTCAGTTCGCACGGCATGATACTTACCTACATGCCGTACAAGGTACATACATATCTTACCTGAACTCCGTCAAATTTCTTGCATGTATATACATGAAATTCCTAAATTCATAAGAATTAATCGTATGTACATACAGACATACTATTATTCCCGTCGGTCTACTTAAAATATCATTTTTACAAGACACAGTGCATATCAGATTTCATGCATATGCACTGCGTCTAAACTTTTTGTACTTTCCCACGTACGATTCTTCACGTCGTGGGAAAGTAATAAATATAATAAAAAAGCTTTTTTTGGAAGCTATGCTCGGTACCTGGGTGCAATATCGCCGATCCTCTGGGAGTTCGCTTTTAAAATTCGTTGGGCAGAGTCAAATAGAAATAAATCTTGTGCGAATAGAAAAATTCCTATGTGTACTTGCTATAATTGAAAGATTACTAATATTTTGTGAAATACATAAAGTAGAAATAAATATTGTGCGAATAGATAAATTCCTATGTGTACTTGCTTTAATTGAAAGATTACGAAAATTTTGTGAAATACCTCTACCTGAATAAATATTGAAAACTACTAAAACTGTGTGCTCTCTATTACGAGCACGGCACCCAGTATACATCATTATGGTGGCAGCGGAACCAACAAAAATCAGTGCCCAAAAAAAAATAATAATAAAAAAGAAAAAACTTTTCAATAAAATCTGCCACAGTAACATTTTGGTGGCAGCGGCATTTTTTTTTACAACAATCAGTGCCATAAATTAAAAAAAAATAACAATAAAAAAAAAATTTAATCCAAACAATAAACTGGAAAATCTTCAATCAGTGTTAATTACTGAAAGCCATAACAACGTTATGTACAAAAAAGTAATTAAAAAAAAAAATTATTAAGAGTAACCAAAAATAAATTTCGTAAAATAAAAAGGAAGGAAGGCCGCAACAATTCGTCAAACAGTACACCCAACGCAACAACATCTCTGTTTCATTTAGTGTTCACTTCACCACCTACACATTCAACTTAGGAAACATCAACCAAAACTACATTAGAAAAAAAAACGTAAATACCGGCATCTGCATCATTACAAGTGGATAAAGTTAAAGGTAGCGGGAAAAACAATTTTCTTCTCATTTGGTTTTCCGTTTTTTCTCTATATATATATATATACACACATACAAATTGTTTAATTGTCAATTAGTTCTCACCAAAATACGTTTAATGCAGCACAAATTTTTCTTTTACCTGTAAACATATATATATATATATTGCCTTTTTTTTTTTTTTTTAATGAATATACATGGAAGAGACCTTTAGCTAAAAGAAACGATCTATCAATAATTGCTAATCTCAGTCCTAAATTGTTTCTTCAAATGTGCGTGTTTACGGAAATTAATACCAAAATTCACTTGTTTATAGGAAGTTCATCCACACATTTTCTGTTTATATACATATATTTACATTGATCGCCATTTACATACAATTATATATGTATGAATATATAAAATATTGTGTATGAAAAGAGAAAAACAATTTCATCCATTCCCTTCAATTTTTGATTAATTTAAAGAAACGTTCAATCCAACACGGAAAAATTGAACTCCCGCTCTTCCTAGAAGCGACCTCCGCGGCAAGACCTCGTGAGCTTGTTGGTCAGAGGACTTCGACAAAAATCAAATATCAATCCCCTGCGGTAGACTTCGTGAGCCTATCGGTCAGGAGAAAGATATCGATTGGAAGAGCAATCAATTAACAATATATAAATTTACAGATTAGATAATAAAGTACTTTTCCTCTTTATTGCATACATATGTGTATAAATCTAAATTTTTTTTATATTCTATTGAAAATACGCACTTCATAAAAAAAAATCGTTAATAATAATAATAATTCCTTTTTGTGCTGTGATAGAACATTTTTTTTTCTCTTTTTCTCCTCCTACAAGTCCAGTTCTCCCGCAAAAAAAAATTAATTAATTAACAGAGATATTTAAAATAAATAATAAAAATCAGTTTTCTTTATTATGACAAACATAAATTCTTAGCATTCCTTTTATTAGAAATCGAGAATTTCGTAATACCCAAAAAATCCCAAAAATTATCATAACCCCCCGTTACTGTACTTCACTCACTTCCTACAATTTACAAACTTTTTCTTTCAAAACAAAAATAATTACACATAACAAACTCGTTTTTTTTTCTTTCGCAACTTATTCCTGTTTAGAAATTTGACGGTTAGTTTTCTACTCGGCTGTGTTTTTTTTTTCCATACAATATTCTCACATCTTGTATAGTCCCCCACAAATCAACCAAATCGAAGCTCGAAACTAACTCCCTTAATATTATAAAATCTCATACCATATCTCTACTAAATTTTCCGTCTGTTACTTCACAAAGCCACAATGACTGAAGAAACCATTTCTTTCGATGAACTATGCTCATCTCAAGTAGAAAAAACAGTGCAATTAGGCTAATACTAGGGGTTTATCACCAAGCCGGTAAAGTGAAGCGTACCAATACCTTTGTGACAGGTAAATTACAACAACTCGAAGAAATATGGAGCGACTTCGAAAAAACAGAAGAACAAATAGTTCAGCATAAAGACTTCACGACCGACCACGATTATTTCAAAGAACCGTGCTCAGACAAAACTGAGGATTGGGTACATGTTGACGAAAGCAACACTTTTCCGAAAGATTGAAATCAATCTCAGAAAGTACTATGAACAAGCAAAACCCGTTTCATATCCCATCACCCAGAGCTTCGTGGAGAATTCCAACCAAATCACAAGTTACAGAAGCTAATAAGGAAACAAATAGTCCACAAAATGAAAGTATTTTCAGAAGCCTAAATACAAAAATTAACTCAATTACAAGAGTTATACAATCATTAAATCCTGATACCTTACCTACAGTGAGTAAAACATACCTAGAACAAAAACTGGGTATCCTAGATAAACATTGGGCTGAATTCCAAGAACTCAACAATACAATCGAAATGCAATCTACGCCACAAGACCTAGAAAATAAATACTTTACTGAAGATGTTTTCGGCAAGAACAGCTAGATACGCGCTTCCCTAATTACCAACATGACACACGAAATAACTCATCACACTTTCACAATGAAAGCACAGAAGTCAAAATTTCACATATCTCTCTATCAGAAATTAAATCCTTAATACCAAATTTTAACGGCGATACAAAAGACATCCATAAATTCGTGTCATGTTGCGATGATATTAATAGACTTTATCCAATACCGACCAAACAACCCTGTTTTCAATAATCAAAAGTAAGCTAATTAGAGATGCCTACAATATACTTAAGTACAATGATACAAGCAGGTGGTCAGATTTGAAGCAAATACTACTCGAAACATTCGAAGTAAAATTAGAAAAGTCTGTACTCCCAATCAAATCTCCAAAATACAAGACAAAGAGCAGAGAGCCTGTCAAAGAATTCCTGCAACGAATCAATATGACACATGCTCAATTGAACGAAGCCACGCATTCACATACAACAGATAAAACTACTGTTAAACTCTCTCGTAAAGGACAACGAAAAACAAGCTATTAGAGCAATAGAGGATGGACTAATAAGCGAACAACTACAAACATTAGCCAAACTCCATGAAAATAGAGCATTAAAGCCCATAACGTCATATATTGGTGAGCAAGCATTACGCCTAGAATCAAAGGCAACAAAATTAGCAGCGAACTTTTCTCGCACCGCCCAATCAACACAAGTGCAGAACCCCTTTTGCTATAAAATGCAGAGTACAGGACATTTAGCTCCAAAGTGTCCCCAGAACATTCATAACAAACCCAACCCCAAATAAATATTTTTCAAATAATTTAAACAAAGGCAATCCTCCTAAGCAGGCTAGCACGTTCAACAGCACTACTTCTATATGCAGGTATTGTCACAAATTAGGACATACCATAGAAGTATGCAGGGCAAGGATAGCAAACCACGGGAATTTCTACAGAGGAAATATAAATCCCGTTGATCAAAACTTCAGAAAGCGAACGGAAAGTCCCAATAGAATCTACAATTCCCCCAAAAAGAGGTCAGCTTCAACCAGGTTATAAATCCTTATTTTAGAAAAAATTCCATTCCTCGACAATACAACAATACAAAGTTCAGTACACTGAAAGCAGGTAGCACTTACTATAAAGATGCAATCGGCAAAATAAATACTTTATTTTCGGAATCTAAAACTACAGAAGGATTAATATTAGCAAAATTGGCAACTATATCAAGCGAAGAATCTGTAATAGAACATCCCTTGCAAATATAGGAGAAAACTCGGCCTGGCATATGACGGCCTAATTGGCCACGACTTCTTGTCCCGATACAACGCTTGTATCAATTATAGAAACAAGTACATTTCCTTAGAGGAGAAGCAATGTCATTCATCCTATCCCATAGAGCAATATCGCTCAGGTTACCCAAATACATATCTCAGATATGATATTCCGGACGAGAAGTCTCTAAACAACCTTCTGTATGCAAAAAAGAACTTGCTAACTAATAAGAACAATGAAAATATTAACAAGAATAAATCGCACGTTACAAAACAGGCAAGAAACACAAAACAAAAAGATTTTCCTAAACAAAAAATTCCACAAATAACGGAATACACCCTAGAATCCAATAAAAACAAAGGTACATTGAATAACTTACATAACAAAATTATTTAAATTCCCGCACGCTCTGAATCCATAATTAAAATTCCAACTTTGTCAGCTACGAATCAGTATATTTTAAAAAAGAGGGTTGTTCATAGGTAATACCATAGTCAACCCATCACAAGGAATGGCAAAAGTACTAGTTCTCAACACGAATGAGCAGGACGTAGAACTGGCAATTCATGACATGAATCCAGAATGCCATGACCTTAATGACTTTGATTGTATCTCTACAGATTCCAACAGAGATCCAATTAGGGGCAGAATAAAAAAACTGCACACCCTGATTAAATTGGATCACTGTAATTGGAAGAAGCCGAGAGTATTCGGAAAATTTGTAAGGATTACAACGATCTCTTCTACTTAGAAGGGGATTTCCTAACGTTTACAAATGCAACCGAGCACAAAATCGAAACAGTCCCAAATAAACCTCACATATTCACTAAACCGTACAGACTTCCAGAAACAAGCCGGAAGAAATTACTCGACAAATAAATGAAATTTTGGATTCGGAGATAATAAGCCCTTCAAATAGTCCGTGGAATTCTCCCCTACTTCTAGTTCCCAAAAAGCCGGATGAGCATGGGAACAAAAAATGGCGAGTCGTTGTAGATTTCCGCCGAGTAAATGACATTACTATTGGCGACGCTTACCCATTACCTAATATTACAGAACATATTAGATCAATTGGTAAGTCTAAATATTTTACAACGCTAGACCTCGCCAGCGGATTTCACCAAATTCGCATGGATGGAAAGGATAGAGCAAAAATTGCGTTTAGCACTCCTTATGGTCATTACGAGTTTAACCGTATGCCATTTGGATTAAAAGATGCACCCGCAAGCTTCCAACGTGCCATGAATAATGTCCTTTCCGGACTCCAGGGCATCTACTGTTTCGTATACATGGACGATATCGTAGTCCATGGATACAATCTGAAAGACCATAATATCAGGCTAGCAAACGTACTTAGCCGTCTTAGGGATTTCAATTTAAAACTACAACTCGATAAGTGCCATTTCCTAAGAAAGGAAATAATGTATCTAGGGCACATCATTACTGAAAATGAGTCAAGCCAGACCCGGCAAAAATTAAATCAGTTCAATTTATCCCAGACCCAAGAAGGAAAAAGACATCAAAGCCTTCCTTGGTTTCGTCGGCTATTATCGCCGCTTTATTCCCAATTTTTCTAAAATCGCGAACCTCCTACTAACCTTCTGAAAAAGGACACACCTTTCAAGTTCGATGCAATTTGCGATGAAGCATTTTGCGAATTAAGAAAAAAATTAATATCAGCACCAATTTTATCCTATCCGGATTTCGACAAAGAATTTTTTGTCACCGCCAATGCCAGTGACTACGCCATCGGAGATGTAGAGTAGATGATCAAGGAAATCATCCAATCGCCTATGTGACTCGTGTTCTCAATGGTGCAGAGACTCGTGACGCAACAATCGAAAAGAGCAGACGCTCTCAGTAGGGCTATCCCAGAAAATTCTGTAAAAATCAACGGAACTAACACCTATGTAAATGTGGTAACCAGTAATCAAGCCAAAGCTCAGGCGAATTTAGATACACCAAATCCAAATATTACTACTCCAAATCCAGATTTATCAATAGTAAACTGTTCCTCAGTGATAATAACTGAAACCAATTTCCCATTACTTTAACTAAAAACACAAATCCCAAATTTTTCATCTTGCTAATGCAGGATACAGAGCTTGAAAAGAGTGTTAAAATCTAAACTAAAACATTTAGACAAACCTCCTCTACTAGAAACAAACTGAACTTCTTTAAGAAGAAAGGACTCCACAGTAATCATTTCAAAGTCAATCTACCTTGCCGATCTCAAAGAGATAGATTAGACATTAAAAGATTTTAACGGAGATCTGCTCATATACAGAAGCAAATCAGTTAAGTCAAATAAATATCTCCTTCCCGGTATTAGACCAACAAAACCTATCAGCTATTAAAAACATTTTTTACCAAGATCTTCGTTAACCAAAAAATAAATATAAAACTTCATCAAGATTTCATAAAGTATTTATCCAACAGCAGTGATATTGAACGAGTTCTAAAAGATTTCCACTCTTTACCAACGGGAGGCCATCAAATTCAGATTCACCGCAAATAAATAAACAATATCATCTTACAGGTCCTCACAATGATGCAAACGGCATTTTCTAATCTGCATCCCATTCATCTCAGGCTCGGGGATAAAAATAAATCAAATAAATGCCAGCGCAGGCATTTATTTCGAAGAAATTGGCAGAGCCAATTTCTACACCAACGAGTGGAAGATCGTTACCTACTACGATCTAGAAAACTTCAAGTCAGAATTTAGGAACATCAAATTCATCACTGAGCAAATTACGGCTATCTGCAAGAAATTGGATGGAAATTCGGCAATGGCACACACTTGTAACGGTACGTTGCTACAGATAAACCTTATCATAGCAAATATAGAATATAAAAATATGCTCCTAATAACTCAAAGCAGAAAACAAGGAGCACTTTTAAATGTAATAGGGATCAATTTCCAAAGCTCTTTTCGGCACATTAGATGAAGATGATGCCAAGCTATATGATGAACAAATTCACTACCTCACTTTAAACTAGGATTCCCTCCTTTCCCTCATGAAAAGCCAAACCGCGATAATAGAAGCAACAGCTCAAATTTTTAATAAAACCAAGGCCGCAATTGAAAAGGAATTCCTGAATATGCATAAAAAGCTAGTTTCAATACAAATATCTACTTCATTAATGGAAAATAGAACACTGGATAATAAAATATCCATCGAAATAGAATCATTAATCTCCCTTGTTTCACTAATGCATTCAGATATCAAAATACACAGTCAGAATTAATAGATCTTTTAATTGATTCCAAACATGGAAAATTTCACCCTACACTAATATCACCTAATAAGATTGAAAAATTTTTATCAAAATTAGGCAGGAGCTGCCGAGTTCAATAATGCTTCCCATAAATTCCGGAGACAATGTATTTTCCCAAATCTACAAATTAAGCACAATATCTGCAAATGTTTTCAACAACAAAATAATTATAGAACTTCGAATCCCACTTCCTTTTAAAGAATCCTACCAAATTTTCAAAGCAATGCCTTACCGACAATCCTAAACGGTTCATTCATATATATTGAACCATTAAAGGAATATATATTAATTGATTCAATCGTGATCACTACATCGAATTAACACTACAGGAAATCCACAATTGCGCAACGTTGGACCATACTCACTTTTATTGTAAAATTTCATCACCCATCCTTAATACAAAGAATATAGTAAATCAATGTGAAATCAACTTAATAAAAAAGGAGCCTATTAAAATTAAATTTTTATCAAAAATTAGGCAGGAGCTGCCGAGTTCAATAATGCTTCCCATAAATTCCAGAGACAATGTATTTTCCCAAATCTACAAATTAAGCACAATATCTGCAAATGTTTTCAACAACAAAATAATTATAGAACCTTCGAATCCCACTTCCTTTAAAGAATCCTACCAAAATTTCAAAGCAATGCCTTACCGACAATCCTAAACGGTTCATTCATTATATATTGAACCATTAAAGGAATATATATTAATTGATTACAATCGTGATCACTACATCGAATTAACACTACAGGAAATCCACAATTGCGCAACGTTGGACCATACTCACTTTTATTGTAAAATTCATCACCCATCCTTAATACAAAGAATATAGTAAATCAATGTGAAATCAACTTAATAAAAAAGGAGCCTATTACATCAAAAATGTAAAATTTTGACTTTAAATCAGAACTACTATATGGCACAATTATCGCAGCAAAATGCATGGCTTTTCTCCCTTAAAAAACCCTTCCATATAGATATCGTTTGCGAATATTCAATTAGTTCGGAAACCCTGCATGGAACAGAACAATATTTATCTACCCAGGTTGTTATGTCCGCAGGAAAGAATTTATCTTGCACGGACATAACATCAAAATTTAACTCCCATTTCATCCCAACAACAAACATTTCCAACATAATCGAAAATATGACACTTCCCTCTATGGAAACGTACGGAAGAACAAATCCTTTAAATATCACAAACAACATGAACGTCGATGAAATTTTAAAATCCATCCATCTTCAAAAAAGAACAAGAATCAAATTCTCTAAATCCTATAGACAATCACCACATTCACCACTATGCTTTATCATATTTAACTATAGCATTAGTTATTGCTATTCTAATCACCTATGTGTACATGAAATGCAAATCAAAAGTCCGCAAAGGTAAAAATGTACCTCTGCAACGGGAACACCAACTTGAAGATGTGCCTGCGGTGGCACAAGAAGCTTTAACTTCAAAATAACCCCTGCTCCAACAAAAGAACTGCAGATAGTTCCCCCAACTAATTCCAATATATTTTATATATACATATAGTCTATATTAGCATATGTTCCATAAACTCATGCTTTCAAAGTCCACATAGATCCATAGCTCTCGCAAGTACCTACATCTGAAAATATATCAATGACTAGAACAGAAACAAACTATTAAGAAAAACAGCTGGAAAAATTCCAAGTAATATTATATTATATATAAATAAATATATATGATATATAAGCCAAACCCATTGCCCCGACAAACCCAACGTAAAACAAATTGGGAAACAACCCTAACAAAACACCACCATTGACCTCACAAAAAAAAAAACAGTTGACAACGAATGACAGAGAAACATTGATTCGAAACCCTAGTAAATTCAGCAGAGCATTCCTCTGTAAACAAGACAAAACAAAAGGGGCACCACAATTAAAAAAAAAAAAAAAAAAAAAAAAAAAAAAAAAAAAAAAACTCAAGTATGTTATTGAAAAAGTACATTAAAAAAGGGTTAATATTACAAAGTCTTGCACTAAGTACATACACAATTATAAAGATAAAAAAACTAGAAGGAGGTCATCCATCGGCGTCGGGTAGCCACCCTGGACCTGGGACCGGTCAACAAAAGACTCCCCGATAAGTACAGCGACCCCGCCTTGTAAAAAAAAAATAAAATGTGTTCCAAATTATTCATAAAAGGAAAACTTACCAATAAATGACACTCCCATGTCAAAGTCGGACCGCAGAACAAAATCGACGGAATAGTGCCGGTCCGCTATGGCTGAGCCGCCCCACAAGGGAAGACTATAACATCCCGGGGCGTGGAACATCAGGCGCACAGGGCCATCCCAGTGAGGATAAGCGACTAATACATATACACCAGTCACCCTAATAACATTGGGTGGTGGCGTACGGTATATCACTCCACCAACCGCAATTAACAAATCATGATGAACAATGGGCCCGATCAAAACTGCGATACAACAGCAGCCGCAAACACAAAAGGAAAACACACAAAAATAATAAGAACATGTACCACAGATTTAACCAAAACACTCGTCAAGATAACAAACCTAAGTACAAATCTCAAACATAGCGGTAACAAAACAAGAGGCACGCCGAACTATGCAAACGTAAACATAAATCGAGATTCGACATCAATATATGTACAAAAAAAAAACAAGACAAACGAATCCCATCCAAAACACGACACTAAAATTGCACAGTTTCTTTCTCATTCAACCTTGTCGTTCCCAACTCCTTTCCCTTAAAAATTGGAACCAACTTATTAACCCATTCGAGTTCCCTTAAAAATTTCTTTAAAAGAAGATAAGACGAAGAAAATAAGAATTAAGGCGAAAAAAAGGAAATTTCAAAATTTTTTTCTGTGAAAAATCCTCATTTTACCAGTAAATATTAGTATCTCTCTTTTCTGGTGGAAAATTAAATAATAAATAAAAATTAAAATAGTTAATAATATAGATAATATATATATATATATAAAAAAGGCAAACTAAAGAGAGATAAAAATAAACATAGTTTTTATTTACAAATTAACGTTTATATATAATACAATAAAGGAAATAAAATCAATATATATAAAAAAAAAAGCCTATGCAAATAAAATAAGGAAATTGATAGAAAAAAAAATATTGTTTGTTAAACATAACTCCACTATTAATTAGGTACTATATAATAACAAATAAAAAAAAGATATCTAGTAATTACATACAATTAGTGATGCAAACAGTTTTAATTTAAATATTTTAATTAATTTCTATATTTTGTAATTATTTATAGTAAGCTACATACTATTTTATTTTAGTATATGAATAATGAATTTAGTTATTTAGAAAGAAAGTTTTCCTCTTGAAAAGAATAAAACTTTCTTTTCCAAGGGGGGAGGGATGTTGTGACCCGGGTGCCAATTGACCCGAACCACAACCATAAAACCAATACACCAATATACTGTCCTATACAATATATCGGCGTGTCAGAAATGACCCTGAAAAGTGAAAATTCTTTAACAGAAAATTCATTTAAATTTTCATATGCATTTTAAAATGCATTTTCATACTGAAACAAAATGCAATTAGCATAAATTACATTTTGTTATCAGTCATTCGGCATGTATTTTCTAAAATTCATAAAAAGTAATCGTATGTACATACAGACACAATTATTGTCTTCGCCTAAAATATTATTCTTACAAGACACAAGTGCATACCAGATTTCATGCATATGCACTGTGTCTAAACTTTTTGTACATTACCACGTACGATTTTTCACGTCGTAGGAAAGTAATAAAAAGAAAAAAGAAGCTTTCATGGTCACCTGGGGCCAGCGAACCCAATCCTCGGGAGATTTTGAGATCGCCCTCGAAGGTAGTTCGGGAGAGTTTTTTTTTGTTTTTGAATCTCGTCGTGAAGAGGAAAGATAGCGATAAATATATAAAGTGCGAATTGTAAAGGAATAGAACGCAATATCCCTAAAACCACTGTGAAATTCTAGGAAATAAAGAAAGTAACAATAAATTATTGTGTGGGAATTGTGATATTCCTATGTGTAATAAGTCGGAATTTGTTAAAATTTTGTGAAATAGTGGAGTCCGAATAAATATTGTGTGAGACGTGGGAATTCTGTGTGTTTTTAATCTCAACCCTGGATTGCCAAAACCTATTAGAAATCAAAAAATTTGAAACTAAAACTAGTAACTTTGTGTGTTGGTCCAGATTTCTCTTCCGTTCGCTTCTTTCTGGACGTACCAGAAAGCACGAGTGAACGGTGACGCAACATAGATAATTAGCACGGAATGCTGTTTGCAACGTGGAAACTATCACGGAGTGATGTCCTTACAGTCCCTATGATCGTCCGTATCCATTTATCTGCGTGAGCACTGGAGTGCTGGGATTATTCACTTATCGAAATAAAACTAAAGAGGTCGTAAAAATAATTCGACACTTTTACCTTTTCAGTAGGAACGATGAGGTTGTATTACGTCTCAGAGCACTGCCTCAGTTATAGTTCTTGCTTGTTAAATGCTCTAGGGGATGTTACCCCGAAGTGCGGGTGCCGTCCCGTCTTGAGCTGCTTCTGAAATAATAAGGAGCTTATGGCACGGAAATAATTAAACGCTTTTGTTGTTCCGTCTTAATTGATTCAGTTATGTACTTTGGACTTGAATACATGTAGCATTTGTAAAGTTTTGAACACACCCTAACATCACACAACAAGTCCACGCAGCGTAAACTCCACAAAAGTCACGAGGAATATTTCATGCCGCAGTGACAGCAGTCTGTGAGCGGAGTACAGAGCGGTTAGTCAAAGCCAGCCGATCTCGTTTGTCAAGCTTAAATAATAAAATAATTCAATTTAAAGTCGGTTTATTATTATTTTAATGCCCTAGCCAAGTATAAATCCCACAACTGGGGCTCAACCGGGATTTGTTTTCATTTTCGCAATTAGTAGTATAGTAACTAACGCAAGTTCAAGAAGTAACACGTGAACCAAAGTAGAGTGCAAACGTCTGACTAAGCGGGCATATTAAGCCGCAAGTTTTCGTTTCACTAAAAGCAAATTTTAGAGTAAAATTAGAATTTTAATTGAAAACGGGATCGTCATAGTTACGGTAGTGAACGGTATTTTCTGCAACAAGAAGACTGCAAAATTACATTCCACAAATATACGAGGAAGTGCAGACGAGATAGAAATAAGACACTGCAAGCAAGAACGCGAAAAGCAACGATCAGGGAAGTCATTTTATTTTTATTTCATCTCCATGCGATGGAATTTGGGCCTGTAGTGGTTGAAATATACAAATACCTATATTTACGAATAATCATCGATAATAGAATATCGAACGCAAAGTCATATTAAATTTCGCATTTCGAAACTGTCAGAAGAAGTTCAGTGAACAAAATTAAATAATCCACGCAACATTAGCTCAAGTAGCAGCACGCATATCTTTGCTGGAGTCGATATAGTGATATCGAATGTAAAGTGACTAATAAACTGTCATCCATAAGGTGATACAATAAAAAGAATTTGTTCGAAATGATTTACAGAAGTCATTTTATTGTAAAAAATTTATAAATTTAATTTAACATAGGCGTGAAGCAAATTAATTACAATTAAAAAGAAAAAACGTTCCTGATAATTGTTTGTGTTTATTTCCTTTATCTTGGGCGAAATTCCTCCGTAATAGAAATTTAACAACAGAGTAGGTCAAGATTTTGTACAGAAATGGGTAAGGGAAAAAAGAAAAGTTCGCGTCTACAAAGTACGATGGAAAATGAGATATATAGTGGAGTAAGGAGTCATGATGATACAAAAGCCTATCGTGAAATGGTCAAGGACTTGATGAAACAAATTGAAGAGCGAAACAAAACAATTCGTGCTGTATTAGAAGAATCCCGCAGAAAGGAAAACGAATGGTCCAAGGCATCAACCCAGTACCTCAAGTGCTTCAGGATCAAGCAAAATATTCGCGGAGCCTCTTAGTCAGTTCGCATTCTCAGATATTGAGGATTCTTTGAATAAATTTAGTGGCCAAGATGATTATTCCATTTCAAGATGGATTAGCGACTTCGAAAGTGCAGCTTCAGTGGTTTAGATGGTCAGACGTCCAGAAAGTAGTATTTGGTAAGAGATTATTAGTCGATCAGCGAAGCCCGCAGTTAGTTGTACAGGAAATCTAGATACATGGCAGGAACTAAATACTTATTTACTTAAGAGTTTTCAGAAAGTTTAACAGCGCAGTAATTCACGAAAAGCTCAGGAATAGGAAGAAACTGGAAACAGAAACTTACCGCGATTATTCGTTTTCAATTCGAGAATTGGGAAACCAAATAAATTTAGAAGAAATAATAATAATAGTAATTAAATATGCAATAGATGGAATAGTCGACGATAAACGAAATAAAGCTGTATTATATGGTGCGAAGACGATAGCTGAATTTAAAGATAAATTAGCAGTTTATGAGCAAATTTCTGAAGATAAATATGTCAAACCAAAGACAGCGCATCCGATAAGATCAAACTTACATAATTGGCGACAAAAAGCAAATAATACCAGATTTTTTAAATGTGGTACAGTGTTGTTGTTATTGTTATTAATTGTCCTAAGAAAGATTTTGGTAACAAATGTTTTACTTGCAACGGATTTGGGCATAAAAGCTTGGAGTGCTCACTGAAGCATAAAAAGGAAAGGAATCAAGAAATCGCTCTAAAGAAGGACCAATACCGAGGCGAGAGTGATATGACCAAGCAGATAAGAGTGAATAGCATAGAAATAAAAGCCTTTTTAGATACCGGAAGTGGCATATCTTTTGTACACGAAGACAACTATACACGTTTGGGTAGTCTGTGTTAAGTAACCCACTATAATAAGTGGTGTAGGATCAGGTGAAATTCTTAAGCTAGGCTCTTTTACCACTAGAATTCTCATGAGTTCGTAGAAATGGTGCATGTAGCCCCTTTGGATATACTCTCTAAACAATTTATTATATGAAAAACGTTATTGGTCCAAGCTGTGCTGCAAATAAAACGGGACGGATTACTATGAAGCCACTACAACAGAAGATATGTTAAATTACTTGCAAGCTTCAACGAATGCGAAATAGAAGTGGATCACATCAAAGTACCACGGATTCGTCAAAAACTGCTTTCATTGATTGCCCGATATGAAGCCAATCCGAATCTGAGCTCATTTATTTTGGGCATATAATTTTAAAAGATAGTATACCAATCACAACCACCGAGACGATAACCTAAATTTGAAAATGACTTGGTGAACACCCAAATAGATGAATGGCTCAAGGACGGAGTCATCCATTCCAGTAAATCAGAGGATGCCAGTCCAATAGTATTACCTAAAAAGAAGGGCGGAACAAGAAGGTTATGTATAGACTATAGGCGCTTAAACAAGATAGTGATACGCGATTTTCAACCACTGCCACTCATTGAAGACCAGATTGATCGGCTTTTAAGGTAAATGTTTTCTCTACGCTGGACTTAAAGGAATGGGTTTTCTCACATGCGTGTGAGTAAATGCAGTCAGAAATATACAGCGTTTGTGACCCCGAGCGGGCAGTATGAGTTCATGCGTGCTCCTTTTGGTCTATGCATCTCTCCCACACAATTTCAACGATTTATTAATTACATATTTTCTGAACTTACACGTCAAATAAAGTGCTAGTATATATCGACGATATTATTGTGTTGGCTGAAAATGACTAGCAGGCAATCGATAGACTTCAGGAAGTGTTGAATGAAGCAGCTAGATACGGGCTAGATATCAAATGATCAAAGTGTCAATTTTTAAAACGACGTATTGAGTACCTCCGATATGTAATTGAGAATAGCAAGGTCAGTCCATCGGAAGAAAAAATAAAAGCCCTCAGGAATTATTCGATCCCTAAGACGCGACAACAAATTCAATCTTTTCTGGGATTAACCAGGTACTTCCGTAAATTCATAAGGGATTATGCTATCATCACACGCCCACTGAGCGACATATTAAGAAATAATAAGAAATATTATTTGGAGAGAAGCAACTATCATCCTTCAGACAATTGATTGCGACTTTGAGTACACAGCCAGTGTTATCCATTTATGATCCGGAGGCGTATACAGAAGTTCATACTGACGCCAGCAAACCGGGATATGGAGCAATTTTGCTACAATGAAACAACGAAGACCAACAAATACACCCGTATACTTCCTCAGCAGAAAAACATCACCGACAGAAGAAAAATATAGTAGCTATGAAGTGGAAGTCTTAGCCGTCGTGACAGCACTGAAGAAATTTAGAGTGTATTTGATAGGAGTGAAATTCAAGCTCAGGCTACAATGGATAAAGAGGAGGTGATGCCGAAAATTACCAGATGGGCCATGTTATTAGGAGAGTTTGAATATCAAATCGAACATCGAGCAGCTACAAGAATGCGTCATGTTGACGCTTTAAGTCGTAACCCTATCGTTCTCGTGAAAAACATAATTTGGTGCATAAGGTACAAGCGGCCCAACTGAAGGACGAAAGTATTAAGGCCTATCCGAGAAGCCTTAAGACATGGCGAGTTTAAGGATTACTACCTAGAAGGCTATATTTTGTTTAAATTTGTAGACGGTGTTAAGTTGCTAGTAGTTCCGAAGACTATGCAACTCGAACTTATCCGCATAATACACGCAAGAGGTCATTTTGTAAGCGTAAAATGGAACAAGTCATTATGAAAGATTACTACATCCCCAAACTCACAAAGATGATTACTAATTGTATCAGCAACTGTATACCCTGTATCCTAGCAGCAAAATCAGGACAAAAGGAAGGATTTCTGCACCCGATCCCTAAGGAATCCGGGCCGTTGGAGACATACCACATCGATCATCTGGGACCGATGACCATTACAAAGAAAGGATATCGGTATATTCTAACTGTCGTAGAGCTTTTACGATTTTATCACTACATAAACTTCAGATACAGCAGAGCACATTTGGAAACCCTAGTCGCATAATTACTGACAGGGGACCAGCATTCACCTCATCTGCATTTGAACAGTACTATAGCGAGCAATTAATTGAGCACTTTAAAATAAATACAGGTGTACCTAGAGGTAACGGTCCACTAGAAAGGGTGCACAAATTTATAATATCTCTTGGTACAAACACACGAATAAGGTGCAGTTATGGATAAACAATACTTATCAGAGAAGCGTCGGAACAACACCTTTTCAATTCTTAAATGGTAATAAAATGAAGGCCATTGAAGACGTAAACTTAAATGAAATGATTAGCCAAGAATTATCGAGACTTTTGCAAGAAGAGCGAGATGATAGACGATTGGAAGCATGAAATAAATAGGCACAGTACAGAAGAAAAATGAGAGGACTTTTAATAAAAATCGAAATGCGCCACGCAAGTATGATGTAGGCGATCTCGTCGCCATTAGTCGTACACAATTTGGACCAGGGCAAAAAATCTGTCCTAAATCCTAGTTCCCTACCGAGCCATCCGAACGGTAAAGGGAATGAAAGGTACGACGTAATAAAAATTGGAAACCACGAAGGACCGCAATCAACATCAACAGCAGTAGACTATATGAAGCCATTCATTATCTTTTAATCAGATACCGAACCCAGTGAAGAAGATAACACATTTGTCGAAGAAAACGATAACGATACCGACAATACCATTAGACCTTAAAAGCCCGAAGTTTAAGAATTATTCCGAAGTAACGAAGTACGGAGGGTAAGAATCCCTAATTATATAAAGCCCTAATGATAAACAATAAGGAGATGATGTAGTAATAAGTAGGAATAAACACAACAATATAAAGTCGGAAGCATATTGAAGTTTGAAACTAATAAGACTCCCTGATCAGCATGAAGCCAAAGAAAGATTTACTATAGAAAAGGCAATCCCTGGCGTAATTAAAATTTGTGACAGTAAAAAAATTATTTTTTGAATAATTTACTATAGAAAAGGCAATCCCTGGCGTAATTAAAATTTGCGACAGTAAGAAATTATTTTTTGCAAAATTTACTATAGAAAAGGCAATCCCTGGCGTAATTAAAATTTGCAACAGTAAAAAATTATTTTTTGAATAATTTACTATAGAAAAGGCAATCCCTGGCGTAATTAAAATTTGCAACAGTAAAAAATTATTTTTTGCAAAATTTACTATAGAAAAGGCAATCCCTGGCGTAATTAAAATTTGCGACAGAAAAAATTATTTTTTGAATAATTTACTATAGAAAAGGCAATCCCTGGCGTAATTAAAATTTGCGACAGTAAAAAATTATTTTTTGCAAAATTTACTATAGAAAAGGCAATCCCTGGCGTAATTAAAATTTGCGACAGTAAAAAATTAATTTTTGAATAATTTACTATAGAAAAGGCAATCCCTGGCGTAATTAAAATTTGCGACAGTAAAAAATTATTTTTTGCAAAATTTACTATAGAAAAGGCAATCCCTGGCGTAATTAAAATTTGAGACAGTAAAAAATTATTTTTTGAATAATTTACTATAGAAAAGGCAATCCCTGGCGTAATTAAAATTTGCGACAGTAAAAAATTAATTTTTGAATAATTTACTATAGAAAAGGCAATCCCTGGCGTAATTAAAATTTGCGACAGTAAAAAATTATTTTTTGCAAAATTTACTATAGAAAAGGCAATCCCTGGGGTAATTAAAATTTGCGACAGTAAAAAATTATTTTTTGCAAAATTTACTATAGAAAAGGCAATCCTTGGCGTAATTAAAATTTGAGACAGTAAAAAATTATTTTTTGAATAATTTACTATAGAAAAGGCAATTCCTGGCGTAATTAAAATTTTCGACAGTAAAAAATTATTTTTTGCAAAATTTACTATAGAAAAGGCAATCCCTGGCGTAATTAAAATTTGAGACAGTAAAAATTATTTTTTGAATAATTTACTATAGAAAAGGCAATCCCTGGCGTAATTAAAATTTGAGACAGTAAAAATTATTTTTTGCAAAAATTTACTATAGAAAAGCAATCCCTGGCGTAATTAAAATTTGCGACAGTAAAAAATTATTTTTTGCAAAATTTACTATAGAAAAGGCAATCCCTGGAGTAATTAAAATTTGAGACAGTAAAAAATTATTTTTTGAATAATTTACTATAGAAAAGGCAGTCCCTGGCGTAATTAAAATTTGAGACCGAAAAAAA